>JASDQU010739716.1:161997-173551 GCA_032191745.1 Picea mariana | reverse complement strand
GAGGTAGAGTATTTGGGTCATTTTGTATCTCATGAAGGTGCCAAGGTAGAACCTAACAAGATTAAAGCCATGATGGACTGGATGATTTCCAAAACATTGAATAATCTCAGAGGATTTTTGGGTTTGATAGGTTACTACTGCAAGTTTGTTCGGAACTATGGAAGAATAGAAACACCTTTAACTGCATTAACTAAGAAGGATGCATTTTCATGGACTCCAGAGGAAACTCAAGATTTTGAACAACTTAAAGAGACAATGTGCAAAACTCATGTCTTGACCACACCATACTTCACAAAAACCTTTATTGTGGAATGTGATGCCTCTAGAAATGGTGTTGGTGTTGTTCTAATGCAAGAAGGAAGGCCCCTTGCTTTTGAAAGTCAACCACTCAAGGAAAAGGACTTACACAAACCCATTTATGAGAAGGAAATGATGGAAATACCACATGCATTGAAGCAATGGTGCCCTTACCTAATAGGTAGGCACTTCAAGGTCAAAAGAAATCATGACAGTCTAAATACTTCTTGGCACAAACACTATCTTCAGAAGAGCAACAAAAATGGGTGACCAAGATGTTGGGTTATGAATTTGAAATCATCTACAAAAAAGGGAAGCAAAATGTTGTGGCAGATGCACTCTCAAGAAATGATAAAGATGTTGAGGAATTTCTTTGTGCTATCTCTATCATCCAACCTGATTGGATAACAGAAGCAAGGGATGAATTGAAGAATGACGAAGAAGTGTGGAATCTCATTCAAAGGTTGTAGTAGGATTCCAGTGCATATGATACATTTACATGGAAAAATGACTCGTTATGGTAAAAATATCGCTTATATTTATGTAAGAATTCCCAACTCAAACAAAAGGTACTTTTGGAATTGCACACTTATCTGGTAGGAGGTCACTCGGGATTTTTGAAAACCTATCACAGGGTCAAGAGGGAATTTTTTTGGGATGGCCTTAAAATTGATATTCAAAGGTTAGTGGAAGAATGTTTGGTTTTCCAACAAAATAAGGTGGAAACAATTAAGACCCATGTATTTTACAACCATTAGCCATTCCAAGTCAGCACTAGGAGGAGATTCCATGAATTTCATCATAGGGTTACCAAATTCTGAAAGAAAGAGTGTCATCATGGTGATTGTTGATAGAATTACCAAGTACGCACACTTTTGTGCACTCTCTCATCCTTTCAAATCCATTATAGTTGCTACTGCATTCATGGAGACAGTTCAAAAGCTACATGGAAGCCCAAATATTATTGTAAGTGACAGAGATCCCATCTTCACTATACTTTTTTGGACATAATTATTTTCTTGTTTGGGTACTCAATTGGATCATAGCTCATCTTATCATCCTCAATTTGATGGAAAAACAAATATAGTGAACAAATGTCTAGAAGGCTACCTTCGTTGCTTTGTATCTGATAAAAAAACGTAATGGTTCAAGTGGTCACCCTTGGCAGAATGGTCGTATAACACTTCCTTTCATACTACAACAAAAATGACACCATTTATGGCACTTTATGGATATCACCCACCATCCATCACTTCTTCTCTAAAATAAAAATCTAAGGTTCAAGTAGTGGAAGATCACATCGAGCATCAACAACACATTCTCCAATTCTTAAAGGACAACCTTACCATGGCACATAATCGCATGAAACAACAAGCAAATCAACATCGTAGTGAAAGAAGTTTTGAAGTAGGGGATTGGGTATTTTTAATACTACAACCATAAAAACGGATGCCCCTCAAGCAAGATAAGAAGGATAATAAATTATCATCAAAGTATTATGGACCTTATAAGGTGTTGCAAAATATTGGTACTATGGAATACAAATTGGAGCTTCCTGCATCTTCGTGAGTACACCTAGTTTTCCATGTTTCATGCTTAAAGAAGGTTATAGGTGACAAGATCCCAGTTCAAACTATATTGCTAGAACTTGACAAGGAAGGAAAAATCATATTGGATCCTGAAGCTATCACTGAAACAAGAATTTGCTAACTAAGGAATATATCAATTTCAGAGTATTTCATTAAGTGGAAGAAACTACCTACTGAAGATTTTGTGTGGGAAGATGATTCTTTTATACAAAAGCATCTAGAACAACTCAAGCATTGAGGACAACACTTGTCTTAATGGGAGGGGCATGTTAAGCCCTAAATCGTGGCACATTACCCCTTAATGTGGGCATATTACATTAGTATTGTTATTTTATTTATGTTGGCTTGGGTCCATTAGTTGTAACTGTACCTCCTAGTCTCCTATATATACCAAGGATACCTTTTCATTTGGAATAATCTTGTTTTCTGAATTCGTGTGATGTATAAAGAGGTTTCCCCATCGAAGAGGCTTATTATCTGAAATTATCTCTTTGTTAAGGCATGGAATACTTATTCTGAGGTTTTTATGCTATTTTGATATTTGGTTTTTAACATAAACCTTGAAAAAACAAATAACATTAAGGGAGAAGAAAACCTAAACGAATAAAATTAAGAGAAGCAACATCGAAGCTAAGTTTTACAACATTGAAGATAAGTTTTATTTCTTTCTATAACTCAATGCCATCTTAAATATTCCATTTCATTAAAATGAGTATGATTTTGTAAATATGTAAGGGAAAAAAACAATATTACAAGGAAATTGTAAAACAAATTGAACAAAATTTATTGAGAAATAGAAAATGATTCTACATACTTAAAAATTCTTTTCTACAAATTTGTATATGTTTATGATGATATATTTCTAACTTTAATGTTTTCCTTGGTAAAACTATCTCTGCACAAGCCTCTCTTCACCAACCATGATTAGGTTTTTCAAAAACTTGGTACTACATTAAAAACCATGGTCTATTTTTCGACACTTTTTCTCTATTTTTTTTTTTAAAGTGCTTTTTAATTTGATACCTATTTCCAAGTTTGAAGCACTAGACACTTATAAATAAGTTGTGTTGTTTCTTTTGAAAATAGTACAACACCAATCAAATAAAATTTCGACGAACAAGGGTTGCATGGCACTGCAGTCCCAACCAAGGTAGTTGCAAAATATATGTTGAACAATGTGAATTAATATAGATAAATGCATAGGCAATGAACAATATTTTCCAAAGGATAATTCATATAATAAAGACAAATAGTATTATCGTTTATGAAAATAAGACAATGATAAGAACAAAGTAGAAACAAGTAGCAACATTTAGTGTTCAATGTGGATCAAACTTAGTAAATAAGACAAATGTTCAATGGGGACACTAGCATATGTGGGAAGCAATGCAAAGTATTTGTAGTGAAACTATTTAACATGAAACTTTGTTCAATGTATTTAATGTAGAGTAAAAGTTAGCAAATAAATGAAGTGTTCAATGGAGAGGTTAGCATATGCGGGAAACAATGTAAGTAACTGAAATGTTCAATGGAGACATTAGCATATGCGCAAAGCAATGCAAAGTATTTGGAGGCTAGAATGAGCAGCAACCAATGCAAAGTATCTGCACATTAGGGTTTTGGGAATCAAAGAGGGTAGAGTTGTTGGCAGAATAGATAAGATAGCCTTGATGTTACATTGAATATCGGTCCAAGAAACATTAAGTCAAAAGTATTTTAACTTTTTAGATATCTCAATGCTTATACGTATATGCATATATTAAAAAATATGTATATAAAGTGAACAAAATGATTATATGCATATGCTCAACTTAAAAGATATTTCCACACACACACATAGACACACATATTCATTACAAATAAATCTAGAACCATAAATTTTGATCATATTCGTAATTAAAACAATACCTAATAATGGATCACGTTGATTAAGTTAACAAAAACAAGGAAAGAAAGGTTTGACAAAGGAATAGGCACTATTTTATTGAGTTTTTACAATATGATACCAAATATAATAATCATAGCATAGAGGTCAAAACATCATTTGGTGGAATGAAATTCATTGGCTACATATGCATAGAACATGATATTTCATTGAAAAAAGATAGAGAGTGAACACGGGCTTGAAAATTCTGTCTGAAAGTAAAAGTCTAACAAATCAGCAGCTATGTATGCCAAAATAGTACCTTGGCAAGGTCAAAAAATATACAATTGTATTTTCAATAATATCTGTAAATGACAAAACAGTTCTTCGGAAAGCTCAAAAAATACACAATTTCCTTTTAAATAAGGTCTACAAAAGGTGAAATTGTTTGTGCAAATGGACTAAGATTGGGGCTCCCGCAAACCATAAAATAGGATAAATACCTGGAACAAAGAAAGAGATATAGTTAGAAATGGATGTTAGGTTTTGAAAAAACATAGAACAAGCAATTTTGGGGCATTACCAAGTGATGAAAGAGAAAAAGAGAAAAAGCATATGCAATGCTTGCTTGACTACTTACTAAGAAGGAAGTGTTCTGTTGTTCTAGTTTTTCTGTTGTAGGTATGCATATGGATTTATAGGATTTTTTTCTTCATACTGTTGTTGAACTGTCTCTGGTGCTTATTCTAGGTTGACAATATTTTCCAACGCATTCTTGACCCATTCATAAATAAAGTCTTTGATTAGCTCAATGGTTATTTCTTGTTTAAATAGAAGAGAGAAAATATCCTCCTCCACTTCTTTGCATTCAGGATGGACTTGGTCGATGACTGAGAAGTGGTATTCATTATCATTAACAAATGTTCTAAGCCACCATTTCAATTCCTCATTAGTGAAATCCCCAAGACTATCGAAGTCATTAGCCAATGAGGTTTTCATTGTGGCTAACTCACTATCAAGATCTTCTTTGGTGATGATGGTTGAATTCCTTAAAAAATGTGGGCCCTTCATTTCTTTAACAACAACAAGTTCTTTTAAAGTAGCATCTCCTCTTCTTCCATTGATCTTTTTCAAGCATCCGTTGCATCTTGTAGCACATTTATTCATGCTTCCCAACTTGCCTTTATTTTATTTTTTCTTTCTTTTTAGGGTAGCCCTTTCTAGTTTCTTTGATAGTCAATCATACTAGTGACCCCCACTACAAAATTATTTAACTCATTTTGATAATCAACTTGATAATTCTCCAAATCTCTTTGCAAATATTCAGTAAAAATTGTAATCCTTTCTGAAAGATTACATATACTGGTACTGACCTCCCATGCCTATCTGATTATGTACAGTCTTTTGTTAATGTTTTTAGCAACATATCCTCTGACTCCATTAAGCAATTGAAGAACTTGTTTGATTGTCTTTGAGGTTCTAGGAGTACTTGGAAGAGTCTTCTCTATTGGCATTATGGCCAATGTCTTTGTAAAGAGTGGCTTGGGAGTCAACACATCCTCAAGCTCACTTATTCTGTTCTTCAATCTAATTGTCTGTAACTCTTGATTGGATATCAAATAGAAAATCACATCTATTGTGCAACGATGTAGTTTCATGAGGGCAGATGGTCCAACTCCTGAGACATCCACGTCATCACTTGATCTATGAACCATATTTCTAGTTTTGAGACTGACCTTCTCTATGTGTAGTTTCCTTTCATGCTTGTTGTATCAAGTATTGTGCAGCATCAAGGAGTTCTACTCAAACAACAACGGTTATTCTCTTGCGAGCTCCTATGTAAGTTGCTGTTTTTTTTCAATTCTTTGGGCTACCCAGTCGGGTAGCTCTGTACTGTCGATATTCATGTCATCAACATATCCTAGACTTCCTAGGCTTCCTAAATCTTGGGAATTGCATATGTTTGGGGTTCATTTCCTTTCTTGTTGTGACACTGCATGTGTGCATTCAATATTGACATGGCATGGTTTCTCTCCACCATCACCTCCAACACACACATCATTACTCTCTTCTTTGTTTAAGATTATGTTGTTGTGTTCTTTGTCTGGAGGAGGATCTCTTATGTGCCTAGGGGTTGGAGGAAGATTGGACATTGGTATTGTTATTCTGCCTTTGTCTTGCTTTGCTTTGTTTTTTCGTATTTGAGCTTATTTCTATCGTCAAGTCCTCGCTGCATCCACTTTACCTTTTTTTCACAGGGATTGTCACTAGTTTCCTTATCAAATCTCATGAACAAATTATTGTATCTTGTGGATTTTAAGTATTGTGAATTTAGACCCTAGGGGTCAAAACCTCTTAAAGGTTGTGCTTCTTTTAGATTAAATGCACTAAGTTTATTTTAGAATTCTTTTAGATGTGCCAAATTCCTGATTGTTGTGTCACCAACTCGAAAAGACAATGTAATGAACTATCTTTTTCTTTTCTTGTCAAATGTAATGCATCAGGTTCTATACTGTTGGAAAACATCCATGAAAAAATATCTATTGCAAACAAACATAGGGAGTAGAAGGGGATTTTCTTGGAAACCATACATCCATATGTATGTATGGTTTTCATATTGAATGCAAATGCACTTTCCATTCAGAAATTCCTCAGCCTCCTGAGTTATTCTCCTAGGATCTTCCCCAACCAACATGTGTCTGAATTGTCTAATAAAATCATCTTGAACAATGTAAAAACTGAATCGTTCTTTACATTTAGATAACATGGGGTTCCAAAATCAGACTGGTTCATTTTGTGTATTTGCATTCACTTTAACAAGGAGACTATCAAATACATTGCAATAGACAATTGCGAACCCCAGATATTTGGTCATACAAAAAAAATTGTGCTTATGTAATTGTTCAACTAAAAACAAAGTTCATCTAATATCACTTGTGCCTAGTCAAATATGGCATCCCTCCATAAGGTAAAGTATAGTGCATACAATGTTGACCTGGGTATGTGTGAAGTCGACTATCTTCCAGCTACACGCGCAAAAAGCCATGAAACGTCCCAGTATGGCTCTTGTAGCAAATTTATGTAAATTGTTGAAAGGTCATTCAACATGTTTGCATATTGTAGTAGAAATTCTCTCAAAGTATTGGCACCACTTGCTTAAGATTCTAAGAATGTGTCCTCTTCCCCAGCCTCAAAATGTTTATTTGCAGTAGGAAGATGAAGCATTTTGTTGAACACCTTGGGAGTAAGCACCATTAGATTATTTCATTTTGATGTGACCTTAATCATTCTTGTCCTAGAATCGAACCTTTGAGCACACTAAGATACTAGTTCCTTTCAGTCGAAAACATCAGGTACACAACCAAAATTGACAAGCCCTATGGTCTAGAGTTTGTCTGTTTTCTTTTCTTCAGCATTCTTGTTCAAGAACCACTTGTAGGAGGTAGACCAATGGAAATTATTGTTCTCTCTGGCTAGTGAACTGACAGTATCACTGCAAAAGCATTGGGTTATCCTTCTATTCGTCATACGATTGTTTTTTAAATTGATTTGGAATAGTTGAAGGTTAGAAATAATAGATTACCGAGGTCCATTTTATTTAAAGCTAAATGCATGATGCGCATTTAATAGGATGTCCTTTCCACATATATGAACTATTTTTGGAAGACGCATAATCATAATTAGAAACCATTAAGTAGCTCATATAATAGCAGGAAATTTACTTTGCATTATTCATTATTGTTGCGCTTTCTTCGTAAGTCGAAGCAAATCAACTTGCATAAAAGTTTTGGTTTTAGTGAAAATTACATGGTTTGTCAGAATTAGTGCTGCAAAAGTATTAGATGTGTAGAATATGTGAATTGTGGAACATATGCATGTTCCATATGTGGATATAAGATAGTAGCAAAAGAATCAGCACAAGGTATACAATCGCTAAGTAAAAGGGCTTTTGATGACAATTTTTTTAGGATGTGGTTACAACTTGAGTTAGTACATGATCTACATGGAAGATGTCTATAGTTTCAACACTGTTCATCAATTTATATTCCTTTTCATTTGAATTTTTCCACGAAGATAATTTCCATGTCATATTCTTTAAGTTTAGCAACCAAGTTTGTCCATCAACCTTCTATATATTGTATATGCTATACGTGTGTTTCTTTAAATGCACTTTGATATACATGAATGTTATGAATAGTACATTATGGAGGTCCAATTTATTTAAAGGCCAAGTGCATAGGGAATATTTACTAACATGTCATTTTCACACCTGACTTAGTTACCGCTATGGGAAATTATTAATAGAAGGCATTGGACTGCTCATAGGAATCTACGACATTTACTTCGCAAAGTTTCTAAATAGCCTCTATTTTTTCACAAATATACAAGTCATAAATGACTTGGTTATCATGCAAATTAGATTTCTTATTAGAATCCATGGTGTCGAACGATTGCAAATGTGAAAGTGAAAAATTGCGGTATTAGGCGAGATGCTTTTTTCTCCTAACTTCCATGCTTTTGCAAACGTTGTATATCTTCTGGCAATGGACTATGTTTCATAAATTTTTCGTTATAAAACATTTTCAATGTAGTGATTATTGATGATTTGTATAGTCATTTGCGTTAGTTGTATAGGAGGTGCTCGACTAGCCATGTCTTCTGCAGACGTGCATTCCATCAGAGATATTTGCAGTTTCAATACTAGTTATCGATCTACAATGTTTTCCATTTAACTTTCTGGACAAAGTAGATGTCTATGTCATATAGTTGAAATTTGGCAAGAGAGTTTTCCTATGGATGTTCTTCAAACTGTCCCTGAAGTAGTATTGTTGCTGGAAGATGTGATACATACATTATGCAGACAAAATCTATGGTTTCTTTTCTTATCTGTTATACTTGTGATTTTTTTCAATGGACTTTTCTATATGTGAAATGTATGAACGATACATTATAGAGGTCCAATTTCTTTATGCCAAACTGCAACAGGCCTATTTACTAAAATTTCCTTTACACCCCCGAATTAGATACAGAATATGGGGAACAATAAATAGAAATGGTTAACAAGGTATAAGAAATATCGACGTTCACTTGGAGCTTCTCCTGAATAACCTCTTTTTCGTGGAAAATCCAAGCAAATCAACTTGCAATAAATCACTCCCTTATCATGCAAATTAGTTGTGTTGCGAGAAAGACACACCTAGAACGATTACAAATGCAAAGTTACAAAGTGTGAGATCTCTCGTATAAATAATCCCCACATGGCTTGAAAATAGAATTAGAACCAAGTAGTGGTTATGTGGAGCATAGACCGATGAAAAGTGATGATGTGTGCAAGATATACGTAGGTGGAATGCAAAGATATGGTCACATCAAGGGGCTTCGCACAATGTAAAAAATGGCTAAGTAAAAAGGATTTTGACTAAGGAATTCTAAATAGATATTGGGTTGATAGAAGTATTTGACACAAGATTTGCATTTAGAATTTTCTACTACAGTAACGGGTACATGAGTTATGATGACCAAAAATATTCCTTTCTTTCAAAAATCTCCAAATTAGATGTGTTTTTACTTGCAATTTTCCATGTTTCACGTAGGATTTTAAAATGACCATAACTTTGTAGTGTGCATATTCATGTGTTCAACACTAGTGTAGTTTGCACAGATGTCTCAAGCACTTGCAAGAGTCTGGTCTATTTCCATATTCTTTGCGCAAAATGTGCATATGCATGCCCATGCACTTATGCATTTCGTACAGCTATATCTTCATCCCTCCCGCATTACACATATATGTATCCCCGCAAATAAGACATTTATTCTATTTTTCAAGAACTGTGCGGAGAAATCAAACAAGTCATTGCACTACAATCCTACACTCCTAATACTTCGAATACTTAAAAAGTGAAATCTATTTGCAATCCACTAAACTCAGTGGAAGTTGCATTTTAATTAAATACCTTTATATGTACATTTAGGATTCATCCTAATGCAGAGCAAGATAAGTTATTATAGTTGCTAGCTATTTTTAGTTCTATTAGATTGGTCATTGCATACAAGTTACTGGAGTTGTGCATAGCAATATAAATTTTCTATTTTGAAATCCTGGGAGGGACATTGTGCTAAATTTTTTTCTTTGCAATAAGATGAAATAGGTAACCTGGAAAAACAATCAACTATGGAACTTATCTTATTACAAGTTCAACGATTTACAGTGCATTGGAATAGTAGAAAAAAACGATTGGCCAAAGTCCATGGGAAAAATAATTTAGAAACATAAATGTTGTCTTGAGAAAGAACCAAGGAAAATGATAATTAGGACTTGTATACTTTTTTCAAATTTGCAATCATCGAATTCAAGCAACAAACTTGTGCACAATTTCTACCATATATAAATTTTAGTCAAAACCTATACAATTCTCTATGTTTTTTGTTTGTTATTTAAATTCCATATGAGTATGGACATATGCCAAACAAGTAACCTGTCCTTTGAAATTTTGTGCATCCAATTGTACACAATATGCTCCATAATAAGAGAAATATCTGACTTAATGCAACAATAAAACATGGTGCTTTTTATTGAAGTTTGATTGCATTTGATTTTATATAGGCCAATTAGAACATTATTGTTAGTGTTTATTTATGATACATTTATCATAGACACTGTAGAAAAAGAAATAATATTTAGTAAATCCAACTTGCTTAAATCAATAGAAACTATATTGATCATTCCATGCCATGCCATAATCGATAAACAAGCATCAAAATGCCTAAGTTCATTTTTATGCAAAACCTTTATTACATGTTCTATTCTTACTTGTACTAGATGCAAATGTCAAAAACTCTATTTAAACAGGTAGGGAAATATATAGATGCACATCAATATCTGTAATCATAACAAATGTAGTTGTGATTTCTTATCCAACGATAGTGCGAAATTGTTTCTAGTAGCAATTTTTGACACTGTCAGCAGAGCTGCATATGGTATTTGCGAACAACATCAAATTTTCTAAACATATCAAGGATGACTTACAAATTGCTTAGAAACGACAATTCTGGAAGCATCAAATAGAAAAACGTGTTCCAATTGCAATCTAACTCTAATAACAATATATCAATGTAGCAATGTAACATGAACAATAACATATAAACATCTAGTCCAATGTCCATTAAAATTTTGACATAATTGAATTGCAAAAAATGCAATACCACAACACTGCAATGCTAACAGTCTCCAATAAATACATTGGACTCAATGCACATTTTATTGCTCGTATTCAATAACTATATATGCAATATGTATATAGAATGTATATGTTATTACACATCAACATTTTTGTCAATATAAAAAATAATAACTAGATTATAGTTACAGTATTTGTACAAATAAATTGAAAAGCAATAGATATAACTTATAACACATACACGATGACATTGTCTTTGTTCAATCTCTATCCCAAATGCAGTACAACATTGTCTTTGTTTAATGTAAATTTTCCATGTATTCAAAAATCGTGCAGCATATAAATAGGTTTGGGTTTCTTTTGCAAATATATTTCATATTGCATTTCAGTCAAGCCATGAACCAATTCCTACAATATAGGCTCATTGGCAATGCATTGCACATTATTGTTGTTGATTGTATATATAAAAACAATCAGGAAATGTTTATACATAAAAGGGCATATATGACTACATATTACATGGTCAAACATTGCAATTTTTTTATCAAAGAAGATGCACCTGCAAGAGAGTTGAAAATTGCATGGACAAGTTCAAATGGAGTTGAATATGCATTTTCTAATATCAT
>JASDQU010739716.1:137567-161820 GCA_032191745.1 Picea mariana | reverse complement strand
TTTTCATATCTTTGATTGTTTTTGTTGTGAGTTATGTTATAAATTTCGATTGTGTTATGTGGGGAAACTTTTCTTTTATATCTCTCCTCTTGGTTATATTTTTAAATATAACCAATTGGAAATTTCCATGTTTGCAATTGTTGTTCCATTGAAGCGAAGAAATGTCCATATGTCTCAAACAGTTGTAGTTGATACATAAAATATTGCAGTTGTAATATAGCTTCACCTAAGATATATCAACATATAAAAAATAAACAATTGACAATGGAAAATCATATTGTTTCTTTTTCATCCTCTGTGTTTTCATCTTTTATATGCAAACCATACCATGATCTAACTTTCCTAGTGAGGGTGACAACAACTCCAATAGTTCCAATTGGATACATGTATGTATTAATTGAAAATTGCCTGATTGTTGTGTCTAGTATGGAATTTTGTTCTTTATAGGTTGGAAACATTGTCTCGATGACACTTGATTCAAGTATCAATATAACACGATCGCAATCACCATAATCATAGCCATTTTTTTGGTAGAATTTTGAAATTTGTAATAGATATTCCATCTCGGGAACAATATTTTTTCTCATGTCTTTCAATGAGGTGTGTAGGAACAATCAATGTAACCGTCATCATGCCATTTGCATCTGTCATGTCAGAACGTAAGATTTTGCGTGATCTATTTGCTTTATCCAAATATGTGCTCTAAACAACCATCATGTCTCCAATGAATATTTCCCTGGCTATGTGACTGTTCAAGTCCTCTATTGAGACAATATTTGAAGTTGTAAATTGCATCATAGAATAGCAATCACAAAAAATAAGCAATATGAAAAACAATTTCAATGTATTTCTTGTCCAACTGCAAAATGTACATTTTTCTATACATATCTTTCCAATTGCTCCCGTTGCACAGGGATAGTTGTTTCACCTATGCTTGTCACACTTGACTCTCTAACATTGATTTCTTCAATTCCAGGTATACATATTTTTCTTGAACTAAACATATATATTTGCAAATTGCATAAGCACCTAATTCTATTAGTTTGTCATGTTATCACAATGTGCAAACAAAAAATATCTTATATAAATTTGCCTCTGGCTCTATTGTTGGGAGTATTTTTGTTATGCTCAAGTACTAATACTTCCCTGGCTTGTCCAACTTCTCCTACTTGGAACACCAAATACCTGAACGCGAAGAACATACAATATATTCTATATTATGTTTACATTGACACATGGACCTCTTCTTCTTTTATTCGTAGGATAGATGCACATCGACTATGCAACATGTAGAAGAACATTTCACATGATACAGTACATGGCATTGCAAAATTGTCAATTATATGTACAATATTAAGCTGTTAAAATGCCAACAAACGTAAAATATTTACCAAGTGTAATAAACTATGTTATGAACATTGACACATAGCACTGTCCACTGCAACAAACTTGTTCTTTTCTGCTAGAAGATATATATGCATTTTCACAACGCTTTGAGCTAGATATCACAATTGAAATGCATCGAAAATTAGAAATCAACACCACAACAATCACATGATCCTATGGAAATGTAAAAGACGTAGAACATGGAGGAATACATTTAGTCAGTTGAGAAGCACACATAGAAATCATAGCAGGATCCTAACATCCAGTACAATATTTAACACTCGGGATCTTTGGCATTGTTATATGGAAGCAAATTCCTCAAACACCCTAAACATTTCCAATGTTGAACCCGACATATACAACAAATGCAAAGAACTGCACCCCTACAATCTAATCACCTATATTTTCCTCCCATGTTCTCTTCACATAGGTATATGGCTCTTGTAGTCGGTACTACTAATTCTATTTTCAACATTTGTGTGGATGATTCATATGATTAATCGTCAGCTAGTTCCACCCTTCTCCACCTTCACATTTTAATGGCTCCAGGACGGGTACTCTGACAACTAGATAATTTTCACAACAGCTGTTTCATTTATGGTAGTTTTATTTGTGAAAAAAAAGGCTAATTAGAACCTGTAAGAAGTAAATGTTGTGGTTGTCTGTGAGCTTTATAATGATTTCTATTAATCATTCCCTGTATTTTGTAACTAACTCAGGTCTGGAAAGCACATGTTAGTAAATATGCTCTATGCACCTGGCCTTAAAGAAATCCAACCTTGGTATTGTACTATTCATAACTTTCAAGTTTATCAAAATGAATTTAAAGAAACAAACATATAGAAAATAGAAAAAAAAAATAGAATTCTTGTGTGGATAGCCTATGCAGGACATATTCCAATAACAATATTTCTTTAGCGACAATTTAGAGAAGGTCCATGGAAAAATTTCCTTCCTAAACTTAAACAATATGACATGGACATTAACTTCGTTGAAGCTTCTAGATGACAAGTATTGTAAATTGATGACTAGTATTGAAGTTGTAGACACCGCCCATGCAAATGATTCACTAACTCAAGATGTAACCATCTCTTAAAAAACTTGTCATCAAAATGATCTTTACCTGGTCATTTACAAGAAAACCTAACAATCCAATAAATTTGCAGATATCAAATTACATGGGAATTCATGGGAAATACATAGGATAACGGAAACAATGACATTCTCGCACAGGTGACACAAGGACTATAGAGCGTTCCACGCTATCGAAGTGTCAAATAATTTGATCTAGACTAATGACACACATATAACATGCCCAGATAGTTATGACCCCACACTGGGAAAATGCCACCAGGAGTGAATCATTGGCACTGTACACATCATTAAAGGAACCTAGATCCAAATTGCAATGTATTAGTACAGGAACACCAATGCATGGATCTGACACGAAAATGGAAACATCACCACGATAATGTTTGGTTGTATTTTGAACTATTTATACCACTTGTCGAGGGAAATATTCGTAGCCAGTTTGCATTTATCCATAAATAAAGCTCCCCCTATCTGTCAATTTAGCATTTCTACCAACCACCCATCTATCAGGGCTATTTATTCTAGGAATCATAGTTCAACCGCAAATTCCCTGCATCCATGGCTTCTCCTAGAAAACATGTGATTTACTACATCCAACAGCTCATGCAGACTTCTTGCAGTCCCATCATGTCATTCTCATGTCGGTTGGCACTAAGAAAGAAACTATTGTGAAGGGGACCCAACAAACAGTAAATGACCAACAACCCTATCCTTGCCAAACAATTGCTTGAATTGTTCTTCGAAGTTCTTATGGTTCACTAGCTCTCTCTGTCAACATCTATTGTGTGTGTTGCTATGGATCAACACCTTTTTTGAGCCCAACAGATCTATTATGTGGATGGTCCCCTATATCAATTGTAGTTTTCCTCCTCTTCTTTGTTATCAACCATGTTGAACCAGACAAGAGGATGACATTGGGCATGTTCATTGGAATAATTACCCCATCCTTGAAATTTTGAAGTGCCCGCATAGCTGGGAAAATTTATAGTTGCAAGACTTGGGATAGATACTACTTAAATTTATGGAATGTAGGATGGATCACACCCACACTTTGCCAATACAGAGGAAGCCAAATCAGAGATACATTGTTAGCCTAGACAAATGTAGACCAAATCTAGTTGGCAGCTCCAGGACGACCTTACTCATTCCAAAATTTGTTTGTGGTTGCAACAACATCCTAGATAGATAGTTTTCACTTACTTAAGAAATTTGTGGGTATCCAACCTATCCATATTCACAATCCTCACAATTCAACATAGCATTTTTATGACGTCCTAGTACAGCTTCAGTTGAGGACCACCAAGCTAATAGCATGTGAAACTTGCTAAGTACCAAATTTTAGTGTTAGAAATTTGTAACAAGCTGCAATCTCTGGAAAAATAAGCCATCGTGCACCAGATGTCAATAATGTCCTCACTTTCTCTTCTTGACTCTCTATAATAATAACTACATCAAGTAATAGTGCTAAGAGATATACATAAATAATATCATCATGTTTCCAAATAGTGCTTCCCTTTGACAGATAAGTGTTAAATGATAAGACAAATACATATTAACAACACAAAATCCATGGCCCGGAGCTGTGCAACCATTGTTAAAATGAGCCAAGTACATAGCTCATTTCTATGAATGTACTAGTCTTCCTTTGAATGTTTCATTATTTTCAAATGAAAATAATCCAAACTTTGTTTTTGTTTTGCAATCTAGTGTGTATTTTCTCAATTCAATGGTTATTTATTTTAATGATATATGTTTATTACTTCATCAATTCACTATCAACCAATCAGTGCAAGTCCAATAATTTTTCTTCAATACATTGTCCATTCACATCTGATAGAAGGATAGAACATTGGTGTAATTTCCAAATCGTCTCTAGTGAAAATTTGTTCAGTCTTCCACAAAACATTCAATATGCAGATGCCTTGGAGTTATGCACATCAAATCTTGACAAACCCTGGATTTCCAACTCACTATCGATACGAAATCCACAGATGCAATATGAACTTTGGATTATATGTAGTACTATGTAGTATTGATATATATTGTTTCAAATGCATATAATTTACCCAAAAAAAAAGTCGTTCCTTATGTAATTGTTACAGGCATACCTCCTCTTGGGACATTGTTTTTGAGTTTCTTCTCCTCCATTGCTTGTCACTCATTGCTCACCTACAATTTTGATCCGGATTATTTTCGGCACGAAATGAGAGCGAAGATATAACACAGAAATATTCAGAGATATTGCAAGAGAGACAACAATATAACAGAGATACAACGGAAATATAAGAAGATTCACAGATATACAGTAATACGCGATTTCTATTAATGAAATAAATGTATAGAGACTGTAAAAGTACAGAGTGAAAGACTCGCTAGAATGGTGGTAGCTTATCTCTGAGAAGAGATGTGACGGCTACTCGCATTCGCAAGAAGATGATTACAATGAGGCTATGAAGGCATTTTTACAATAAGAAGAAATGCNGATAGCTCGTTGGAAAGGTATCGTCGAGGTGATTCATTTTGGGGGATCAATTATTCCTTTGTCTATCATTGAGAACCTCTATCTTGAAAAACCTTCATTTGGGCCCTCAAAATGGCCCCGGAAGTTAAAACTTGCTAGAAATAGTAAATTGCCAAAATTGCCAGAAAACTGTTTTGAGCCATTTGGAAAATGTGGGTGGCCACCGATATCCACCTGGATCAAATTTCTCTATTTAATTTTCATGTGAAAGTAGTGCACCAAATTCAATGAATGCGCAAATAAACCCTTATGTCAAAATAGCATGAAATACACAATATTAATGAACAACAAATGAATAGTACAAAGATAAAATTAGAAAAACGCATCTATGCAATTCTTGTTCCATGTTTGTTTTTTTTCCCTATTCTCTTTTTAAACACTGGTGATTGGTTTGATGTAATCCACATCAAAAAAGTCATATAGCAATGTCGATCAATGGTAGCTATATGAAAACACAATGCAAATTGTCGATATTTTATTTTCTCTGGAACCAAAATATCTGCTATATCAACTACCTGCAATGTCTGACATAATTTCTTGATCCAACATAGAAACACAAAATTTATAAATATGTAACAAGAATATGAAAAAGTGTTTTCGTTCAGTTTATGTCATTCAGAGGATGCTTAAGCTATGTCTATAGCATCTAGCAACTGGGGAAATTTAAAAAAAAAATACAACCTCGAAACAACATACCTTGTTTTTGTATCTGTTTATCTTTGATTCCTTTTCTATATATAGAGTTTCTGAAATAGATCTTTACCAATTTAATCCACCCTTGAAAAAGAAAAATAATAAGCAAACACTAAAAAAAACTTGCATATATGATGCACATCAAGAATATTTCATTGAACCATTTGATCTAGCAACACAACTAATAAAATAGGTATGGTTTGCTTAAACACCACACCAATACCAATGAAAATTTGAATGAAACCAAGTAATTGCACTATGCATAGAGCACACACTATAAAAAATGATGCGAGATGCAGAACCACGACAATGCAGAAAGAGAAGACGTATCAGTTCTTTGCACAAGATTTGAATATAGACCTAGTGCTAAATAGACAAAGTATCATCTCTATGTATCATACACCTATGTGAATGTCTATCGATGTCATCGTTCTTCCAATTGCACAAGTTTCTATGCAACAAAATCTGCCAATTCTAGACTATAAGTGGCATGAATTCTCACAGTTCGCACATGTATACTTGGTTTATGCAAGACAGTCTAATTTTAAAACCTACACTCGTCATCCTCCCGCATTGCTACACTTTCACAACTCTGCTTTTCCAAAACTTACGCATCCATGATTGTGAGAAGTAATGCAATTTTCAAAATAGGTCATTGATTTATGATAAATTAACTTACTCTAATTTAGGAGTAAAGGCCACACATATACAAGCAATGCAAAGCAAATGTGTTGTGTATATGTAAATTGCTTGATGGTTTTTTATTATGGATATTGTTTTTCAAAAGGTAGTCGATATATGTTGAAAAGACAGTTTAGAAGATTGGCATCATGCTCTTGGCTTTGGGGTAATACCACGTCTATGATATATTTGTCTTGGATAATTTTCTAGTCAAAATCTTTTTTACTTCGCGACTTTTGACTTTGGACAAAGGTTTTGCAATAGCAGGTGTGAAACTGCACAATAATAAATGACGTGAATTATCTACACAAGCATTGAAAATACACAGTATTGGTTATGCTAGTGATATTCCTCTGCCACTGCCAAGGTTCCCAAGGCATGGTTGAACCGAGTGCTACCACATGTTCATAACTATACTTGGTCTACCTAAGATGGTCTGTTTTTAATCCTTATGCATAGAACCTGCATGGGTCATCCTATCACATTGATACACTCCCATGCTTCTATATTTCCAATAGTTATGCATTCTCGATTATGACTGTAACACCTCAAGGTTGAGCCCCTGCTGAATTGTAATTATGTTTATAGGCTGGTGAGCCAAGTGTTTATAAGCTAGAAGACTTATGTGTTTATCAGGCTAGAGAGCCTATATGTTAAGGCCAATAAGCCTATTTTTGTATATGTAAACACTCATATCATTAATATAAAATTCCATCGTTGCATGTAGACCGACCACGAAGAAAGAGTTATGGGGGACTAAGATCCACTAGGTAGGGTAAGGGAAAGGGCTAAGTGTATAGGAATAGGGGCTAAGCTAAAGGTCTTACCTCTAAAGGAATAATATTATATTATTATTTTCCAAAAGGCTAAGGTTGACATAATCTATGTTGTCCTAAGTTCCTTGGAAAGGGAACGAGTGTTAAGTGGAACTCATGTATCTTTAGGAAGACATGTGTCAACCTGGGCGCATGAAACTATAACTAGGAAATCCATCATGTTTGGGGGTTGTTTCGCAATTCTCGTGTTCCCTCACCATGGTCATAACCCTCACGATTCTCGCAAGTCTTCCATAACAACTGATGCATGCACTGAGCCTTTTTTTCCCCTCATCGTCAACCTTTGCATCTATCACACACCTCTGGAACCCGCAGGCACTGTAATCATCCCGTAGCTTTCTTGTGAAGTACAATGTGCTTGTAACTTTCCTGAGCCCGTTTCGTGCCTTAACAGGTTGTTGTCGCTGCCAACGTAGTTCTTGATTGAGAGTGGCTTACTGTCATCCTCAGTTCTATACCAAGATTTGCTACTTCCATCACCCTTGCTTGAATTGACTTAGGACATGGATTGAAGAGGCAGGTTGTCAGGCCCGTGGATTGAAGAAGTAGGTTGTCAGGCCTATAAGAAATCTCCCCAGGTGAGGAAGGTTGTTGGGGAAGTGATTTTCCCAGAGGGATCCCAAAAACATCGATAGTGCATTGATAATTCATGTTCAGTCTATTGTTGAAGCCCTGGAAGGGAAGTGGGGCAGCCAAAGGACTATTGAGAAGAGAAGGGGCACACTTCCTGGGGTGGGATAGGCATGTGGGGAATGAGAGGTTGTAGGTTGTTAGTGTGAGATGGATCCTGGGAGAAAATCCTTCATGTTGATCCGTGAGACTTTCCTGTTTCCCTTGTTGTTGGCACAGGGGTAGACCCAGGGTTCAATGCTTCAACAACGCACCAAAAAGACCCTAACTACTGACCCTTTCGGAAACACCTGCGAAGAATATGAAGTCTCACCCGAGGTAGAGGCAGGGGGGGTTGCAGGACTAAAATTTCTACAACCTAGATGGGACACATATCTGTGATCTCGATGCTTTAACAGAGCACTTAGCAGTTATCATTCATTATTCCTTAACCCTTTATTCACATCGCAAGTAAAAACCCTAATTACATAACAACGCAATATTCAATAAGATCTAATCATATCTATCCATTCATCACATAGCATCAACAGATCTAGCATTCATCCAAGTTATTAATAACTAAGCTACTATATCATATGTATCTAACATACATAAATATTACAGCACCAACACAAATCACATCAATAACATAGAAATCACATCACACAAAGCAGTCACAATGCAGGATGTACGTGATTCACCCCCAACGTGGGGCTACGTCCACCAACTCTTCTTCTTCTTTATTATCTTCTTTCAATCTTCTTACATGCACAAAGCCTCAAAACCCACTCTGCATAGGACATGCGATCTGTGTGCACCTCACCAGATCCTCCTTCCCCGAGTTAGGTCACAACACAAAGCCTTTACACAACCTCTTACAATAACTTGCACTTATCTCTACAAGTCTTACACAGTATGCACAAAGCGTTCACAACTATTCACACTTAGCCAACATTAGCATTAAGCCATCAACATTTACAATCACATAGATCAAATTCGATCTCGAACTCCTCTTACATCACCTGGATACTTATTTATGCATTACAAAAGATGCCTAAGGATGGGTAAACCCATGGGTCGACATCCCATACCCATTACATAAACCCTAAACCCAAAAATATCGTAAAAGAGGGTGATATCCTGCGATCTCCGCTTCGCCTGGAACTTCGTCTTTGACTAGCATGTCAAAGTCCCGAAAGTGGTCAAAACGACCAAGGTTCTCCAAAACTTGGTCGAGTTTCAATAGACCCCCAACACTCACCTGTGACTCGTCCCGAGTCACTCTGATCTGGGAAACTCCACTTCGAAGGCCTCGA
The DNA here is from genome assembly GCA_032191745.1 of Picea mariana. Taxonomy (NCBI): domain Eukaryota; kingdom Viridiplantae; phylum Streptophyta; class Pinopsida; order Pinales; family Pinaceae; genus Picea; species Picea mariana. The sequence goes on along the minus strand of JASDQU010739716.1, from coordinate 152,686 downwards.
TCCTGGCTCGAGTTACTTCGAACTGCTGCTTCACCAGAGCCTCCTGATTGACGAACTCCTGAATAAATTTCTCGGTCACCGATCCTTCCAAGCATTGTTCTACTATGGTGACTACTTGTTCTAGTTATGCACCTTGTCCCTCAATCTCCTCAAAAAGTGTGCAGGCTTCATCCTGCACTGGTTGTATCCTTTGGGTCACTTCCATGACTTTACTTTGGATGGCATGGACCTGTTGTTGAATGATGCACTATTCCTGGGACCTTTTCATCCTCTCGACTGTTGATAGTGGCTTCAATTGTGATTTTACTTTAGCTGCTTGTTGCTTTTCCTCCTAGAGTTGTGACTCCAATGTCCTTAGTTCTGGGTATTCTGCAAGGCACTCGTAGGTTTGTGCACTTTAACTGCTTAATTTCTTTCATTCTAAGGCCAAAGCCTTGATTCTCTCAACATCGCTCTGAGCAGTTTCTTCCCTCTGGTCCCACACTTCCTACAGAGTGCTTGGCATGACTTGTAGTTCCAGTTCTGTTATTCATGCTTGAAGTTTTTGAATGGCTTCAGCGAGCTTCTCCACTTGACTCTCCACTGTGTCTTCTTCTATCTGTGTGAGGCCCGACACAGAGCAAAGTTCTCTAGTGACTTCTTCAGTAACTCCAACCTGCTCTGTGAGAAAATTTTCTTTTTCCTTCTAGATCTGCACTTTATCGTCTGCAAACTTCACCTGGAGGTCATATTTCTCTTGTTGCGTAACCCGACGTTTCTCTAGGGCTTCTTATTTTTCTTGCTTTAATGCCTCTGTGGCCTGCTCCTTTTCCTCCTGGACCCAATGAAGGTGAGACTCTGTCGAATCTGATAATCTGCATAGCTCGGCAGGCTCATCTCCTACTTCTATGTTCCCTGCTGATAACAACACAGTAGGCACTGTGCAGCTCGAATAAAGATCCTATTGTAGCCCTTTGATTTCTTCTTCGATCCTGTCAAACATTGTCTTTTGTTTGGCTTCTCTTCACTGTAAAATTTCCTCTGAGGTATCTAATACAACGGTGATGATGAGGTCAATATCATCCACCGTGAGCACAGTTTGAAATGGAGGTTTATTGGCTTTTGAATTCTTCCGCGATGAAGGTTTTGTCAGAGAAATCTTTCTTTTCTTGGATGTCTCTGTCTTTGTCAGGGGATCTTTCAGCGATGTCACTTCACCCTGCTTATGCTTGTCTTCTCTTCCTTCATCCTCTTCTTTTTCTACTTCGTCTCCTCCTCCCCCTTCAAGTGAAGCTAACGCAGTATCCTTTGATGTGTTGTTCAGTTCCTGTACATCTTCCTTATTTTTCCTTTTGCTGCTGCTGGGTGCATCATATTCTTCGCGAGTGACTACAGGAATTCCGATGAGGTTGGGGTCAGAAAATTATGGTTGTTCAACCGGTACCAAGAATTTTTTAGGCCATTCTTTTGTTATTTCCTCCATATCCTCCTCGTTGAGATTATAATAACTCTGCAGCTCCTCCTTGCTTTCATCTATACACCTAGTGATATAGATGAAGTGCCTGTCTATGCAGAACTTCGTAAGTAGCCTCAACCTGTGCAGAGTGTTTGACATCATGTGAGGGAAGGATTCAATGGCCCTCTTCAGCTGTAGATAATAGGTGTGGAACACCGCATTTGACTGCCATTTCTTCGCCATGTCTCTCGAGTACCATAGCGTAGTGAACTTCACAACTAGTGGTTCAGACGACTCAATTTTAGGGAAGGTCACTCCTTACGACATCTCCCAAGCAATGAAGGCAATGAGAATCAACAACCAATTGAAATGGAACTCATAGCCCTGATCCTAAGCTTTGCGACACTCTTTCTCTAACTGGTTGACGAGGTATATCACCTAGTTCATTTTCATCCCTTTGATGCATTTTCCTTTGAGGTTGATGACAACCCCCGTGACCTGTGTTGGCCTATTCTTCCCGATGAGCTTACCAACGATCAACTAGCAAGCTAGGAGAACTACACCATTTTGGATGGAGGCTACCTTGTAGCATTGCTTCCCTTTCTCCACATCATCGTAAGTTTCTTTTATGTGTTGCATCAGGGCGTGATTTGCAGCCTTCCATGGGTAAAAATCCTAGGGATCTAGTCCTTACATGCTTAATCTAGTGATCCTATAGATCAACGCTGGATCTACTATGATGTGCAGATCCAACCATAGGTAACCACCATGGTAGCATGACAGGAGGATTTTAACGCATGTGTTAACCTCCTTATGGTTGCCAAAGTGTGGGATCTTCATAAAATTAAGAATGGTGGACCTCGCGATGTCCATAGTCCACGGTTGGGGGATTATGTTTGAATTCTTCCCCGTTGTCTTGGTCAAGTACTTGTGTGGTCCGAGCATGCCATAATTCTTGCGGTCTCCTAAGTTGTAATCATTTATCTTCAGCGTCATGATATTTCCTAATTGCAGTGCAACTGTGTGTATCCCCTTCGGGAGGTACGTAGTGATCAATGTGTAGTCGAACTCCCTTGAGACACTATCATGACTAACCATGCTAGCCAAAGGTGGGATATAGTCAGGCAGGACTGACAGAATGAGTTTCACATTTGCTAAGTCGTCACGGTCTTACTCCTTTTCTCTGTCGTAGCTCGAGATGGCCTAGATCGACATGCAGTAGATGGGGAGGCTTGAAATCCTCTTGTTGAGGAAGTCTGTGCTTCTACAGACATGACCTTCTCCATCATGAGGTCAATCAAAATATCTTCGGCATACTTCTCTACTGCTCTACATTCGTCCCACATACACGCTCGTGATCAGATATCTCGGGTCGGTGAACAAATACTCACGGTATCAAAATGGGTGGCAAGGTCTCAATAAGAATTGTGCGAAAGCAATTAGTTCTCTATGGGCTCAGATAATCATAATTCATGAAAGTTCTCTCGGTGCAATGCTCGACAGGATAAATAGACAACGTCGTAACAAACTCCTCCAATGGGTAGGAATGCCTCAATCAATCCAATTTCATTCATTATGGCGGGGTCCCAATGGTCCAATGTTGAACGTTTCGGTAATAACTGCATTTCTAGCCATTCTGGAACATCGTTCTAATGGTTGGGATGCCTCGAACGGTCATATTTCTTCATTGTGGTGAAGTGCTAGTCGATGTTGTTTGGTTATTCCAACGAGGTTCAAGTTCTACAAACTTTCCTTCTATGAAATCGTCTTTGGAACCTCCTGCAATATTTCTAACTTTGCTTTCTTATTACTGAGCTTCCTTGCTTTCTTCCCCGTGATTTGAGTCACTGGGTTCCTCTTTCCATTTTGATTATTTTCTGCTCTTAGCATAGTAAATTTTCACTGCTGAGGATCTTTCAAAAGGTTCGAGGGTGTTACTTATTTTCTTACTGTTTCTGGAATAGATGCTCTTCTCTCCCATATGGATAATTTCTTTAAGCCTTCCTGCGTTCTTTCAACTTCAATAGCTAGGTTTCTAGCCCTCAATTGCTTCGACTTGTCCTCTTTTTCTTCTATTAAGCGCGTTATTTTCCTAGCCATGAAATCCTTAAATTCTTCTATAGAGTTTCTTCTTCTGCTTTCCTTTGAATATGATCTTTCTTAATCTAGGTCTTTCCTAACAAAAGTGCAAAGCGATCACTATTCTCAGCAAACTTAAGGACCTCGAATTCTTCTTCTGTTGATATTCCATGAGAAATCATAGGTACATGGGCAAGTCTTCCACATAGGGTTATCATCTTTCCTTTAAACAAGCCTATCCCTCCTAATGAAGAAACCATAGCAGGCTTTCCCAAAATTTCCCAAGTTCTTTCTGTCAGAATGTTAACATGTGTTTCTGCGTCCAATACACAGTCTATGTCGAAGTCTCCTATTCTTGTTTCTATGCACTCTTTCACTTTTAAAATTTCTAGTAAATCGATGTCTCTGTGATCATTCAATGTTTCTTTCATCTTCAGTAATATATTCTCTTATTCTTTCTGGGGTTCTATCATATCCTTAGTCTCTTGGCCTTCTTCATGGTTTTCTTGTCTCATGTTCATCTTTTCAACTTTAGCAATAATTCTAGGGAAATCTAAAATTTCATGTCTAGTAGCCTTAGAACAAAGGCAAATAGGACCTCGACCAGGGATTTCCTTAGCAAGATGTCCTGGTCTTCTGCAACTATAACAAAGATTCAATCCTCTCTTTCTCTTAAACAATCCCCAACCTTTCCTGTACTGCGCACTGGGATCACAGTGATGGACCTGCAAAAAAATATTTCTAGGATCATGCATCCACTTGTTAGTCCAAAAATTATTTCTATGTATAGGGATAACATATATTTCACTATTTTTATCAGATCTATTCATATCATATCTTCTTTCTTCAATCTGTGCCCTAGTTTTCAGACTAGGACAAAATCTATCAAACATACCTAGATCCATTCTTTTGAAACAAAAATTTCCACTTATCTTACCTTTATCAGAGAAAAAAGATTTAAGATCTTACCTCTTTTCTTCAGATCGGGCTTCCTTCTCTTAGCACAGAGCTACACAAGTCAAGTAGAATACTGTGCACTACAACAACAGATCTACACACAGAGTTTTCTCTTTTCTTCAGTTCCCAGTAATCACAGTTTCAGGTCCCGGCAACGGAACCATTTGTTGGCACAGGGGTAGACCCAGGGTTCAATGCTTCAACAACACACCAAAAAAACCCTAACTATTGACCCTTTCAGCAACACCTTCAAAGCAGATGAAGTCTCACCCGAGGTAGAGGTAGGGGGGGCTGTATGACTCAAATGTCTGCAACCTAGCTGGGACACAGACCTGTGATCTCGATGCTTTAACAAAGAACCTAGTAGTTATCATTCATTAGTCCTTAACCCTTTATTCACATCACAAGTAACAACACTAATTACAGAAAAATGCAGTATTCAGCAATATCTAAGCATATCTGACCATTCAACACATAGTATCAACAGATCTAGCATTCATCCAAGTTATTAAGCACTAAGCTACTATATCAGATGTATCTAACATACATAAATATTAAAGCACCAACACAAATCACATCAATAACATAGCAATCACATTGCACAAAGCAGTCACAACGCAGGATGTACGTGGTTCACCCCTAGCGTGGGGCTATGCCCACCAACTCTTCTTCTTCTTTATTATGTTCTTTCAATCTTCTTACATGCACAGAGCCTCAAAACCTACTCCGCATAGGACAGGAGATCTACATGCACCTCGCCAGATCTTCCTTCCCCGAGTTAGGTCACAGCACAAAGCCTTTACACAACCTCTTACAATCACTTTCACTTAGCTTTGCAAGTCTTACACAGTATTCACAGAGTGTTCACAACTATTCATACTTAGCCAACATTAGCACTAAGCCATCGGCCTTTACAATCACATAGATCGAATTCGAACTCGAACTCCTCTTACATCACCTGGATACTTATTTATACATTACAAAAGAGGCCTAAGCATGGGTAAACCCATGGGCTGACATCCCATACCCGTTACATAAACCCTAAACCAAAAAATCATATAAAAGGGGGCGAGATCCAGTGATCTCTACTTCGCCTGGTGCTTTGTCTTTGACTAGTATGTCAAAGTCCCGAAAGTGGTCAAACACGACCAAGGTACTCCAAAAATTGTTCGAGGGCCAACACTTTCCAAGTCTAGGAATCCCTTGCCCAGTGGAGTTTAGTCCCACCTCGGGGATGACCCGGTACTGAGAGTGATGAGCAGCATGGTTTAAGGAAGGAAGGTTTGTGGGAGGTCTGCATGCAGTCGATGGTCATATATTAAAAGATAAGTACCAAATATTCATTGATTGTATGATATGTAATTGTACATATGTTATAATTTATGAGTAATGCATGGATATATCATATATGCAGTATGTGTAGGCTTATTGTTATTTCCGCATTAATCTGTGTATTATTAGAATGTGTTGTCTATATGCATTGCATGTATGTGTTAATGTTGTTTCCGCATGAATAGGGTATGAACAAAATGCTATAATTGACTAAATTGCATTAGATAAATATGTATTTAATTACAAAATGGTATTAGAGCATGAGAGACATTCAGACATTGCGTTTCCCGGCCTGTTGGTGGTTGGGAACTTTACAATGACAAGTGATGTAATTTACAATATAGGTCATTGATTTATGGTAAATTGATTTTCTCTGATTTAGCAGGAAATGCCACACATCTAGAAGCACTGCAAAGAAAATGCCAATGAAAATTTGAATAAACCAAGTAATTGTATTATGCATAGAGCACACACTATAAAACATGATGCGATATGTGGAACTACAACAGTACGGAAAGAGAAGACATAATCGTTCTTCACACAATATTTTAATATAGACCAAGTGTTAAATAGACAAAGTACTTCCTCTGTGTAGCATATAGCTATGTGAAAGTGTTGATGACATCACTTTTCCAATCGCACAAGTGTCTATGCAACCAATTCTTCCAATGCCAAACCATAAGCGGTATGAATTCTCAACGCAAGGGTTGCAAGTCTAGAATCTTGCCCAAGGACTGAAAATAGAGCAAGCATTCACTCAGTCTATTTTGAATCCTCGTCCAATTCGTACAATATACTTGGTCTAATTAAGACAGTCTATTTGCAAGCCTTGTTAGGAGAACTTGCACTGATCATCCTCCCTCTTTGCTACACTTTTTTAGTTTTTCATTTCCGATACTTTTTCATCCATGATTGTGACAAGAAACATATTTTGCAAAATAGATCATTGATTTATGATAGGTTCATTTTCTTCACTTTAGGGGGAAAGACCATGCATATAGAAGCAGTGGCAAGCAAATGTGTTGATTATATATAGGCTGCTCGATGGTTTTTTACTATGCCTATTGCTATTCGAATTGGCATCTTGCTCTTGGATTTGGGGTAATCCCAGCTCTGTGATCTATTTGTATTTGGATAATTTTCTATTCAAAAGAATTTTCACTTGGCCACTTTTGAGTTTGGACATTGCCTTTGCAATAGCAGGTGCCAAACTGCATAATAATAACTGGCATGAATTATCTACAAAATCATTGAAAATACACATTATTGGTTGTGTTAGCGATATTCCTTTGCCACTTCCTAGGTGTGCAAGACATGACTGCACCGAGTGCCACCATATGTCCATATCTATACTTGGTGCACTAAATACTGTCTATTTTTAAGCCTTGTGCATACAACTCGCACGAGCTATCCTCCCACATTTCTACACTTCCGCGCCTCCTCATTTCCAATAGTTTTGCATCCATGATTGTGAAAAGTGACGCAATTTGCAATATAGGTCCCTAATTTATCATAAATTGATTTTTTTATGATTTAGGAGTAAATTCCACCCATATAGAAGAACTACAAATAAAATGTGTTTCTTATCTGTGCACTGCTCGATGGTTTTTAATTAGCACTATTGTTATTCGAAAGGTAGCCAATATATGTGTAAAATGCATTTTGGTGTATTTGCATCTTGCTCTTAGCCTTGGAGAAATCACAACTCTGTGATCTATTTATATTTAGACAATTTTCTAGTAAAAATCATTTTTATATGATGCACATCAAGAATATTTCATTCAACTATTTTATCCAACAATACAATTGATAGCCCGTAGGGGTGTAGACCGATTGGCATGTGTCGTGTAAATGGAAGGAAATATGTAAAGGAGGTCTCAAGTTCAATTCTCACCCCACTTTACTTGTTCTCCATTCTTGCGGGATGTGTGGCGCACCTGGGTTATAGTGGTAGCGAATGGGTATTGACCACGTGTCACGCGAGTATGAGAACCATGAGTTGTCGATTCCCCCAGTATAAAAAATAAAAATAAATAAATAAATAAATACAATTGATAAAAGAGGATTGGTTTTCTTAAACACTACACCAATGCCAATGAAAATTTGAATGAAACCAAGTAATTTCACTAGGCATAGAAAACACACTATCAAATGTGATGCAATATGTAGAACTATGATAGTGTAGAAAGAGAAGATGTATTAGTTCACCACATAAGATTTGAATATATAAAAAGTGCTAAATAGACAAAGTATCGGATCTGTGTAGCATACACCTAAGTGGAAGTGATGATGACATCGATCTACCAATTGCACAAGTGTCTGAAGTGGAATGAATTCTCAACGTAAGGGTTGAAAGCATAGAATCCCACATAAGGACTGATAATAGAGCAAGCATTTTCCCAGTCTATTTTGAATCCTCGTCCACCCCACAAAGCTATACTTGGTCTACTTAAGACAGTATGTCTTTAATCTTTGTGCGAAAAACCTGCATAGGTCACCCTACCGCATTGCTAAACTTTCGCACCTATGCATTTCCAATAGTTATGCATCTGTGATTGTGAAAATCGATGTAATTTGAAAAATAGGTCACTAATTTATAATAAATTGATTTGCTTTGATTTAGGAGAAAATTCCACGCATCCAGAAGCAGTGCCAAGAAAATGTGTTGCTTACATGTAGAATGCTCGATGGATTTTGATTATGGATATTGTTATTTGAAAGGTATATGATATATGTGTAAAATACATTTTAGCAGATTGGCGTCCTCCTCTTGGATTTGGGGTAATCCCAAGTGTTAGCACCTAATTTGCAATGATACAGTTTTTTATCCTCTCCAAAGTTCTATTGGGTCAAAAAGGTCTATTTGAGTCAGTTTATTTTTTATTTCGTCTAGTCTGTTGTCAATAATACAAAATTTTGTAATGAGTCTTAAGAAGTGTCTCCCATAAGTCACAGTTAGGTCAAAAAGTTGGTTTTTTCTATGAAAATCTTGGCTTCCCAACAACAAAGGTACAGGGTCAAATATCATTACCTTTATTGAATTTTTGAACATCCAATAGCGCATTGTCACTACCGGAAGTTCTACATTAGGGTTTAAAGGGTAATTAAAGATTATATTTAAGTTGAATAAGTCATGCAGATATTGGATGGTGAGTCATTTAAAAAATGATCATACGATGGTACATATGAAGATTGATAGTTATATCCTCTGACAAATCATAATTAATCTTTGATATATCAATTTCAAAATTCGTTAGCCACATCGCCTGATCACTTTAATGATTGTGCATTCTCGATATAACCCCGACATATATCGGCTGCATTTTCTAAAATGATGAATTTTTGGTGTCGTTTTTTGACCTAAATTGTAATTATATTCAGTATTTCCTTCTAACTATTGACTTAGTGAGTTACAAAGGTAGAATTCTCAGCTTGTAGGAAATGGGTAAAGGAGGAAACATTGTATGAGTGGAACCAGAAGGTGTCGACCTGCTGAAATCCTATTCTGAGTTCGTTGATCAATTTAAACAGGCTAGTTGCTTATCTCTATGTGAGAGGCTTCGAGGATCCAACCTTGACGTCACTAGAGCATTTGCAGAAAAATTTGATGGCAACGAGATTCAATTTGGATATTTGACTTTATAGGTTTCAGAGGCATCCATTGCAGCTGTTGCTAAGCTAACCATGGATGGAAAAAAATGGTTTAAGAACCAAACCATTACCAATGCATAAATCAATAAGTTCTTAAATTTAGAGAATCAAAACCCTGAATAGAGTAAATGTATTCCAAGGAGCTTGCTCAAAGACGAATGGGATGATTTATTGAATATGGTTTAAAGGTACATCACCTGTGAAGGTAGATATATTATTACTATGATGTATCACATGATATTTTTACTACATTTCATAGGAGAAAGGAGGTTAACAAAAATGTCAGTTAGAGTTCAGGTTCGTCCTGAAAACACCAAACATAGTCTTATCCACCAGGGTTTATTCAAATTTTTAATCACAGAGGAGTTGAAAAAAACACAAAGGACTTGGAAAAATTTCTTGGTTGGTTTAAAAGAAGAAATTCATGAGCCACAGGCTACAGAATCATATACTCACCTTGAAAAAATTAAAATTCTCAAAAACCCTAGAGGCATGGTTATCAAGTCTTCTTCTGCATTATAGGAAATAAACACAGTTACAAGGATGAATAGGAGTGTTGCAAGAATGATTTTCTTTGAATAAAGAAGCACATCAAAAGAGGTAGTAGAATCCATTCTAGAGTGGAGAATTCCATATCTTGAGGTTAAAAGGGTATATAACAGGGAAAAGTGAAGAATAGATATTGTTGATCCAATAACTATAGATCCAAATATTGAGAAAACCTCCAATAGCACAAAAATTAAAAAAAAAGATCTTGGAAATCCTCTTAGAAAGTTAAACAGAAATCTATGGAAGAATGTGTGTCTTGAAGACCACATACTCATTTGAACAATAAGCTAAGATTAAATGCAAAATCGATTGTAGACCCTTATTTAAAGAACGTATTCCTCACCATAGAATATGATTCAGAGTGATCCTTGCCAGAGAATAAAGAAAGACAAAGAGAGATAGAACTTCATAAGTATGTTCAAGACAAGATGAAGAAGAAGAATAAAAAATCAACAAAAATAGAGAAAAGAATTCATGAAATTGAAGAGCCTAGTCAATATTTGGAGTTGGGAGATTTGGAACCTCAAATTTTCATGCCAATTGAAGAAAATGAACATGATATACCTGAAACATCTTTAGAAGAACATGTGGTTTCATCTCTCAACCAAATCAGGGTAAAATTTTTCTAAACTTACCATATTCAGATAGTGAGAATTTTGATCCAAACAAGGATGAACATAACAAATAGGTACCAGTAAATGAGCCAGTCACAATAACGCATCCAAAAAAAAAGGGGGACAAGAAGATAGAGAAGCTTCAGAAAAAATTGCAGAAGTTTAAGAGCTTGATAAAGCACTTCAAACATGAGAACACTATGTTGAAAAAGCAGAATAAAAAGGTTATGAAAAAGAAGGATAAACTGACTATGAAACATAATACGTTGTGTACTTGGGCTTAGAAAATATACCAAAACAATGGTAAGTTGTTTATACAAGGCATGAAATTGAAAATAAAGTGGTTGTACGAGAAACTCATAAACCAAGACATGAACAATCTCAAGTTGTTTGCAAAAGATATTCAACATTTTTTATAAGGAGTAGTACAGAGACATAAAATGATAAGTACCAAATGATATCAAATGTTTCATCAACAAAATAAATTAATTTTGGAGAAGCACATGTCTCTAGAAAATGATTCAAATTTTTGAAGACTGAACTTTCAGTAGCGACTTCTACATAGGAAAACTCAAAAGCACTATCGGAACTTCTAAGGATGATACTTTTTCATATGCATCATATCTAGAAAGTCGGTTATCATATTAATGATCCTCTTTCATATGTTTATATGCTTTCTAAAATTTGTATATGCCAATATGGGATCGAGATCTAAGATAGGAGGTGGTCGAAAGGAAAGACTTGGAAAGTGGATATGGAACTAAAAATCGTATTTCATGCTCCAAATCAGGAAATATGATCATAATGTCTATAGATATTGTTTATGTTTCTAAGATAGGTTCAGATCCATTTATTTTGGATCTTATATCTATTTTTGAATTAATGTTGTATCTATAAAAGGTAGAATGAAAACTAAAGAGAGGGTTGAGTTTTGGGTTTAGGAATTGGTTGTAAATATATATTTTATGCAAAACTGTAGACTTAATGAATGTGTTTCATCACTGAATAAATATTTTGAGTTTAATATCAAATTGTTTCTCTTGTGTTCACACTCCTTTTTTTCTTATTTGCATGATATGATTATTGGTGTAGCATACATTAATGGTCTATGAATTATATATTCTTGAACAAAAAATCCTTGTTGTGATAGCCTATATTTCATAAATTTCATTCAATTATTTTAGTTCATAATTGGAAAGCTTTTCTTGTTATAGAATATTCAACCTTGTGGATGTGTTAATTGAACATCTTGAGAGATTGATACATTTACATATGTGCTTCTTCTTTCTTCCCTCTTTCACTTATTTAATCTAAAGTGTCTAAATATTGATTTCATGTGCCTTTAATCCATGATAAGTTGCCCTTGATTCTAATTCCCAATTCCAATTACCTAATACACCAACCAAAACACAAATTATTATCTTTTGAGGTGCCTAGGATCCTCTCTATTGCAATAAAGAGTAAACTCTAGGAGATAACATCTTTTTGGCATCGTTGTCGGGGAGTGGAGGAAGGAAGTATCTCCCTGGCCATACGAAAATGAATAGATATGATTCTTAATGGTGAACACAGATATGCATTGAATATTGACCATATGTTTTTCACCTTTCGACTCCATGACGTTTTGGCTCCTAAAAGAGAAGTGAGAAGACAAAATTATGAGCCTTCCAAAGTTTCAGCATCATCTGCACCTTTAGTAAAGAAAAGAACTAGAGTGAATCTAGGTCCCAAGGCAGTTGTAGATGTATCAAATCCAAAAAAAATGTTAAGGAAATCAAAGCTTATTCAAGGTCAGTCATCATCATCTATAGGTAAAACTTTACCTAAAAAATCAATTCATGTTCTTAAACAAGAATTAATTCATGTTCTTGATGAATAATCAATTATTTTTCTTGAAGAAGAATCAATTACTCTGACAAAAGAAAAGGTAATTGATGAGAAATTCCCATTATAGGTTGTTCCTTTAGAAGAACAAACATCTGAAGTAAGAAATCATTTTCCTTGCCTTATTAAAGATGACGATGAGGATGAATCAATTTTTCTAGGAACACTCATCAAATATCTACCTAATTTTACTAAAGAGGAACTAGAGAAAATCTTATCCTCACCTTTTCCTCAATTATGCATACCTGAAAGAGTTAAACCTGAGATACAAGTTTTTAATAATCCTCTTATTATAGAAGAATTTTTGAAATCTGAATAATCTCATCCCCAACAATATGTATCTTCTACATCTCCCCCATTATCTCCTTCTAAATCTCAAATCACAGTTGTACCACCAATGGCCAATCTTCCAAATCCACCAAATAAAATGGATGTTATTAATTCTACTAGATATGCACCTTTGGTTTTACCTCAAAAATTAAATTCCTTTCCAACAAGAAATTACATGAAGTACTTACCTAGATTCAATGGAGAAGGGGATGTCATTTTTGAGGAAACACCTAGCATCTTACTATAGTTTTGTAGACAATTTTAATATAGATCATGTTGATGTTTGGATGAGAGTCTTTGTCCAAAGCCTATATGGAGAAGTGATAAAGTGGTTTATAAGTCTTCCTGCAAATTCCATTCCCGATATTGAAGTTTTAAATGAAACTTTTCTAAGACAATGGGGGGACAAATAATATTACTTGTATTATAGTAGTAAGTTTGGATCCTTGAAGAGAAAAAATGGTGTATCTATGTCAGATTTCACTAAATGATTTAAAAATATGTACAACAAAATCCTAGCTGAGATAAATCCCACTAAAATTTCTGCCAAAATCACCTTTGTCAATGCATTTTATGTTGAGTTTTCTTTATTGCTGAGAGAAAGAAAATCTACTACTTTAAGTCTCATGCAAGAGGCAATTGTGAAAGTGGAAGAAAACATTCTAGGTTCTTAAATTAAAATCTAGACCTGACAGAGACAGAAAGAAACATGGAGAAGATGTTCCTTCTTCTTCCAATGCACCAACAATTGACCCAAAAATTTAAGAAATGTCTAAAATGCTCAAAACTTTGACATCAGAACTAGCTAGGATGAAATTGGAGGGAAAACAAATGAAAAACAAACTTTCTCGGGACGGTGGGAACATAAATCCAAACCAGTATAGGAGACCAAATAATTTCCCACAGGTCTTGCAGAGAGAAAGAAGGAATAATGAGTGTTGTGGGAAATCTCACCCTGTGAACAGGTTGAGTTCTCCTTAGCTAGGTTTTCTTCAACTAAGATAGTTCAAACAAATGGTAACTAATATTCCTAAATTCCATCCATTAATACATGAAATGAGAGATAAAAGGAGAAGGAGAGAGAAGTACTTCTTTATGTCGGTTGTCCTTGCTGCTCCTCGCTGCTCTAAAGTTGGATTCAAGCCAGCTCCAAATGTAGTATACCTTAAAAAGAATAAGACTACCTTCCACTTCTACTAGTTGCAACAAGTTAGGTAAATACTATCCTAATCAAGTTACACTCATTCAAGCATGACTTGAAACAACAATGAAAATGAGGAAATAGGACAAGTTAATATATATAAGAAACAATGGAACTTACAATGGGTTGCAAGATTCCTCCATGCTTCTTCTTTCCATCCCCTTATGTGCACTGTAAAAAATACTCATGAAGTCTAAGATCAAAGGTTTGATATTTTTCACATGAACCCCCTTCAACCTTGAGAGACTTAATTTATATAGGAGCTTGGTAGGTTTAACCGACATAGGGTATCAAGGGAATGGTTGAGGATTAGGTGCATAAGGTTGGTATTATTCCTCCTTAGGTTAGGATTGAATGCCCAAAGTAGAAGGTCTCAAGCTCATGAGACACCCCAAACCATAACAACCCAAAGATCCTGATAACGTATCCCACAAAAAAAGGAGGAATTGGTTAAAACTCTCCTAACAGGAATGATGCTTCCCTAGAGTGGAAGACAGGGCATCCTGGAAGCTACCAAATGGTCTACTAGGGGGCATCCATGACGGGGGGGGGACACTCCTTAGGACATGGTAGGGAGGCATCCCTCTTCAAACTAGGTCAAAAATTGAAGGAAAAAATCATGTTTTCAACCTCCAAAATGGGTTTTTATTCTCCTCGAGGGTTAGGGATGATGAAAAAGTGTTGTTCCATGGTGTCAAAGTAATGAAACATGAATGTGACACTTAGGAAAGCATCATTTTGGAATTAGGAAACTCAAAAATGCAACTGTACATAAGTGTGACACTTAATGAAAAAGTGACATAAGTGTGACACTTGCAACACTTAACAAAGTGAGATGCAAAACTTGGCTAGGTGTGACAAAATGGTGTATAAAAATGAGAATCAATGAATCCAACCCCCTTTCCAAAATAATGTAGTTGAAGAGGTAGAAGAAATTGATGACTCTGAAGATAATCGTGAAATTCATTTTAATGATGGAGAGTTATCTTCTAGACATTTGACCCAATATGAATATGAAGATAGAGTTCAAGCTCGTCCTGAAAACATCAAACATAGTGTTATCCAGTAGGGCTTAATCAAATTTTTA
>JASDQU010739716.1:106567-118324 GCA_032191745.1 Picea mariana | reverse complement strand
CGTCCCACTATATGAGTTCTTCATAGTTCAGTAAATATATGTTTGAATCTCTAACCCATTAGTCTGTAGGTAAAATGCATGTGTAGTTTGTTGCTTGTTTTGTATGCAGGTCAGCCTTGGGAGGAGAGCTTCTAGCAAGCGATCAAGCGTGAAGAAGGATCGACATCGACCATCCGGAACAAGGTATGTTGGTCTAACCATGCATTCACTTAAAAGAAATAGGGATTAGGTATGGGGACGAAGGTAGAAAGTAGGTTTCTTTTGGTCATATCTGCATGAATAATATAACCCTATTTGCTAGTCCATAGGGGGATTTCCCACCACAACAATCCATGAGGGGGGGGGGACACTCCCTAGGACATGGTAGGGGGGCGTCCCTCTTCAAAATAGGTCAAAAATTGAAGGAAAAAATCATGTTTTCAACCTCCAAAATGGGTTTTTATTCTCCTCAAGGGTTAGGGATGACGAAAAAGTGTTTTTCCATGGTGTCAGAGTGATGAAAAATGAATGTGACACTTAGGAAAGTGACATTTTGGAATTAGGAAACTCAACAATGCAACTGGACATAAGTGTGACACTAATTAAAAAGTGACATAAGTGCAACACTTGCAACACTTAACAAAGTGAGATGTGAAACTTAGCTAGGTGTGAAAAAATGGTGTATAAGAATTAGGATCAAAGAATCCAACCCCCTTTCCAAAATAATGTAGCTGAAAAGGTAGAAGAAATTGATGACTCTGAAGATAATCCTGAAATTCATTTTAATGATGGAGAGTTATCTTCTAGTCATTTGACCCAATATGAATATGAAGATTATTTAGTATTAAAATTACAAGATGAGAACAAAGAGGAGGGAGAAATATTGTAGAAAGAGCCACATAAAATATATGACTTGATACCCAAGAAAAATGGAAGAAAGACAAATCCACAAACACAGATTAAGAAAGAAAATGTTCCAGCTAAACAGGGGCCAATTAAAGATGCAGGGAATAAACCAAATCAACAGGTTATAAAAATTGGAGTTGCAGAGATAAAGGAGACAAGGAGATAGTTGACTCCTTTTAATTTGGAGCATGAAATTAGAAAAATTAAAATACATGTGCCTCTTGTAGAGTTAATGAAGGATAGGTCATTTAAAGATTTTTCATCCTCCTTCGTCTATTGTTTCCTCATACACAGTAAACTTACAAGATAAGAATCATACTATCATGATTGGCCCACATATTGAGGAGAAAATTGAATCGTCACCACCATTTTATACATCACTGAATGTACACGACAATTTTTTGTACAATTGTCTCATGGATTCTGGGGCCTCTCATAATGTAATACCAAAGGTAGTTATGGATGAGTTGGGATTGGGTATCATGAAACCTTATCATGATATGTATTCTTTTGATTCTAAGAGGGTCAAATGTCTAGGAGTTATTAAGGACTTGGTAGTGACATTGTCTCAACTTCCTATCAAAAGTGTTGTCATGGATATTGTGGTTGTTGATATACCACCAAAGTTGGAATGTTTCTATCTAGATCTTAGGCAAAGATGGTAGGAGGATCTTTGCAAATAGACTTGACATATGCTACCATTCTTATCTTTGGAGAAAAGCACAAAAATTTATATAGAGAGGTTTGACTAGATTATATAATCAATGATCATGATAACCCAAGGAACCACCCTATATATGCAGTAGATGATGAAATTGGTTCTTCTATATTACACATCAGTGATGATGCTTCAGAGCCGGAAAATTATGATAACATGATTGCTTGTAAATAGAAAAAATTTATGGAAAATGTTTTTTGATGGCTCATATTCTAGAGAAGGATCTGGTGTTGGAATTGTGATTATTTCTCCTTCCAAGGATGTTATATATTTATCATAAAAGATTGAATTTGATACCACTAATAACATTGTGTTGGCACAGGGGTAGACCCAGGGTTTATCTCCAAGAGCGCACCAACAAGCCCTAACTACTGGCCCTTTTGGCAACACCTGCGAGGCAGATGCAGTCTCACCTGAAGCAGCTATAGGGGGGTTGCAGGACAGAGATGTCTACAACCAAGGGAATATCAAGTGGATCCAATACAAACTCAATACAACATTCATATATCAATTACCAGTTCAGATATACTCTTTAGAACTATCTATCAGATCTAACACAATAATTCAATAATGGTCTTCCAAATGACAAAGAACAAAGAAGCAATCACACACAACACAAAATATACGTGGTTCACCCTCTCTCTAGGGATACGTCCACATAACTGTGTTTTATAATATATTAATATGAAGCATACAATTCTCATCTGCGCTCTTAGCTAGCAGATCTTCTTTATTCTTCTCTCTATCTCTCCCCTCCCTATGCACCCAACTGCAGGGTTGATCTTCACACCCAGCTAAAGATCTTACAATATAGAAGGCTCTCGTACTCATCACTTCTTTCTCACTCAATATTACTCACTTGATCACACAATGACAAATATAGAAACAACAATCATAACACCAACCCATCTCAGGTCCTTTAGACCTCTACTTATACATTACAATATCTCACCGACATCCTTAGGTCAAAACCTAGGTTTCAAAAACCCTAGATACCAAAACCCTAGGTGTCTAAAAACCTAGGTCAACTTGACCCGCGTTTTCAGGGCTTCGTGAGCCTATCTTTCCTTCCTTCTCATGCGGTACTCCAAAGCATCCAATGGTGGATTTTTCCGCTTGTTGAGTTGTCCACGATCCTTCTTCCTTGTTGATCTATCATCCTCAGTCTCCTCATCCAATGGCTTGCTTATTTTTACTTCGCTCTGACTTTTCTGCTCTTTTTCTCACTTTGACCCAGTAACAGTCACTGTGTCTTTTGCACAGTTCACATTTTTCCTTTTCTGCCTTAACCTTTGCTTACTTCCATCACCAAGGGCCAACAGGCCCCCAACATTCACCTGTGACTCGTCCCGAGGCACTCCAGATCTAATATTTCTATTTTACTTCAAATTCAGACTACGCAGTGCAGTCTTTGATTTCTGCACTATGCCTCCTCTTCTTTCTTGTGGAGACTTTATTTTTTGTGTCTAGTACCCAATTTCAACTGTACCTGGTACTGAGACCCTTTTCCTCATGCTTTTACTGAGATCGGCGAGGCAGCTGGTTGTCACAATGCAATTTTAGTCGGCTCCCATTCACTAGTCCTTCCTTCCATTCTCCATTCAAAGTCTTCAACTGTGCAGCTCCTCCTTCTATAACATAGGCGACCTCATATGGCCCGAGCCAATGCATTATGAACTTTCCTGGATGCTTCATGAATTTACTGTCATATACCAATACCAGATCACCTTGCTTAAATGACTTGTTCTTAATGTGTCTATCATGGTAGGCCTTCTCTCTTTCTTTCTGTACTTGCTGATGAAATCCTGCAATAAATATGTCTTCTTCTAGTTCAACCAACTGTGCAAGCCTTTCTCAAACAGCGCTAGTGTCATCCATATCTATAAAGGCAACAATTCTTAAGCTTGGTACCAAATATTCCATTGGGACAACGACTTCAAGACCGTACACCAACTTAAAATGGGTCTACATTGTTAGATTCTTACAAGTGGTTCTATAGGCCCACAATACTGCTGGTACTCTTAAATCCTAGTCATCTCTATTAACACTACAAATCTTCGTCAGTGTTGTCTCCAAGTTCTTGTTGAATTCTTCCACTGTCCCATTTGCTTGTGGATGGTAAGGCGTGCTCTTCTGATGGTGGATTGCAAATTCCTCAGGCAGGGATTCAACTGTTTTATTTATGAAATGTGTGCCTTGATCACTCATAAGGATCTTCGAGCATCCAAACTTGGTTATGATGTCATCAAATATGAAGTGCGCAGTTTTAGTTTCACTACAGTCCTTAACTTCTCTTGCTTTGGCCCATCTGGTCAAATATTTTGTTGCAATAATGATGTACCTTGCTCCTGTCCACTTGCCTGGTGGGTTTATAGGTCCCACGAAGTCAATGGCCCATTTCTCAAATTCTTGTAGGGTCAATTGTGGTGCTAAGGGAATTTCATCTCTTCTAGTCAGTTTCCCAACTCTTTGGCATACATCACAGGCTCTGTAATAGTCTTTAGCATCTCTATGTAAGGTAGGCCACCAAAGGCCAGCTTTAAGAACCTTCTGCACAGTTTATTTCCCTGCATAGTGTCCTCCAACGATGCCTCTGTGAGATTCAACAAGGATCAATGGTCTCTCTGCCTCCATAACACACCTTCTCAATATCTCATCAGGTCCCATTTTGTATAGTTGTCCAGCTATAAGTGAAAATTCGGCAGTGTGCACTACTAACTATTTCTTCTGGGTAATTGTATACTCACTATGTGCCATTCCTATTGACAAGAAGTAGACTATCTCTATGAAGTGGTCATCAATATTTCTAATGGCCAATAATTGTGCATCCGACAGTGCATCCTCCAAACTGGTCAGCTCTTCTCCATGTTCCAACCTTGACAAGTGGTCAGGACCTTTGTTCATTCTTCCTAGTTTAACTACGATCTAAAAGTCATATTCATGAAATAGCAGAATCCATATGCATATTCTCCCCCCCAACACTGGCTTGTTGACTAGGTATTTCAGTGTGGAGTGATCAATAAAACTTTTAAAGTGTCCGCCCAACAAGTAGTGGTGAAATTTCTGCAGCGCATACACCATGGCTAACCCTTCTCTTTTAGTGGTGGTGTAATTAATCTCAGTTGTGGATAGTTTCTTTCTATCAAAGATAATGGATGGTCAATATATCCTTCCCAGGGTTGTGCTAACACTGCTCCTAAGGCAATAAAAGAGGCATCAACATGAACATGAAACTCCTTGCTCCAATCTGGGAAAAACATAATAAGCGCAGTAACCATTTTTTGTTTCAGTGTGTTGAAGCTCTGTTGGCACTTCCATGTCCAGTGAAATTGACAATATTTCTTCAAAATCTTCTCCATGGGTGCATTAATCTGGGCATATCCTTTAATAAACTTCTTGTAATATCCTGTATGTCCCATCGTAGTGCACAGTTGTTTGATTGAAGTAGGAGGTGGCAGATCAACTATAATGGAAATTTTAGATGGGTCTACCAGCAATCCCTGCTTGCATACAATATGACCTAACAAAAATCCAAATGGTGAGAATAAGATTCACTTCTTCAGATTCAAGGAAATTTGACACTACCTGCATTTGTCCAACATTAGCCTTAGACATTCAATATGATTTTTCAATAAACCAAAAACAGTCCAATCATCAAAATATTCTTCTAGAAATTTATGCAGAAACTCCTTGAATGCTTCGATCACCACCCTGGAAAAGATGGTTGGGGCATTATTCAATCCAAATGGCATCACTATATATTGGTAGGATCCCCATTCTGTTGCAAATTTGGTCTTATGGCGATCTTCCTTGGCAATGTGGATCTGATGGTATCCTGAAAATCCATCTATAAGAGAATATACCTCCTGGCCTCCCACATTATCTAACACTTCGTCAGTGAATGGTGTAGGGAAGGGGTCATGAAAATAGGCATCATTCAACTTCTTGAGATCTACGAAGATCTCGATCTCTCTTTTCTTCTTGTCTTGTACTACCATAGGGATAATCCACTATGATTCTTTGACAGGTTCTATAATCCTTGCTTCCAGCATTCTATCGAGATCAATATTCAATTTCTCCTTATATTTAGGGTCTCTGCTTGACTGTTCTTGCATATGGTTTCAAAGGGATCCTCATCTCTCCCATAGGCCCTTTAATGCCCTTCATATCAATGAACTTGGTGGGAAACAAGTCCTAATATTCATGCAATAACTTTGTTATCTTGTCAATAGTAGAAGCATCCCAATAATCTCCAACATTTGCAAGCTTCGGTGTCTTCTTTGTTCCAATATTGACTTTCTTGATTTTGATCGATTGTCCAATAAATGGTAGCTCAACTCTTATTCCTTACACATCTCTCTGGCCTTCTATTTCTGCAATGTTCACCTTCCTAGGATCATCATCTTCATTAGCGTTGATGTTGTAACAACCTCGCAGTTTCTGGAGAGGCGTAGTCCATTCGTCCTCTTCTTGTTCTAAAGGGGGGATAGAGGCCTCCTCAAACACTTTATGTCTTACAATATGTAATGCTTGATCTACTGAAGGATATTGACTGTCAAATAAGAAGGTGGTTACAAATTTCTGATTCATACCTTCCCAATCTGTAGTGATGAGGCACAGCTCCGCTTGAAGGTACCAATTGATAGGGGTTGTGTATAGTTTGTTGATGAACTTGTACACCCACTGCTCTTGAGGAATGGTTCTCTAGGCTTCCTCGCAACTTTTCACATTGTCCTTTGGGCAGCTTTGACCTATGCACCGAACTTCGCAGCCTTCTACTTGTGCTGAGAACTGCGTAGTCATCGGGGTACGACATTGTACCCATTCTGTAATGTAGTTTTTGTGTGTCCCCCACCATCTTGTTGGTGTTTCTTTCAAGGCCTCATCCATTGCCAAAAATCTTTTTTGTATTGGTACACTTGCTTCGAATTCCAACAAGAAGGTTTCTAATGGATTCAGACCATCAAAGGTGGGAAAGTTACTTATTGTTGTGCCGATCCAGTGAACTTCTCTGGTTAATCTAGCACATCTATGTCAGGCTATTGTATTAAAGATTTTAATTACCTAAAAACACTAAATTGTCAAACCAGGGTAAGTGAACTTAGAGTTGCTACACTATATGTGTTGGTAAGATTCTAACTCCTACCTAAAAGTTATTCTGAGAAGAAAACATAAACTTACTCTTATAAACTAAATCCTAATGATTATATTAAAACTAATCATATCTTGTTTAATTAATCAAATGGAAACAGTTTTGAGTTAAGCAAAGGTATTTCTATTCCTAATCTAAAGAAATCACCCAAG
Source organism: Picea mariana (assembly GCA_032191745.1). Lineage (NCBI taxonomy): Eukaryota > Viridiplantae > Streptophyta > Pinopsida > Pinales > Pinaceae > Picea > Picea mariana. The sequence goes on along the minus strand of JASDQU010739716.1, from coordinate 111,417 downwards.
GCTATCTACCATTATCTTAAAAATCTAATCATCAAAATATCTATCTGAACCATAAAAGAGAGATCATTTAAAAAAAACCTTTTAATCTAAGTATCAAGCAGTTCTAAATCTAACAAAGGTGAAACTAATAAATGTCCTATTTTACCCTACAAGTACTGGAAGCTTCCTTTAACTAGACCATAAGCTAGCTACCCTATCAAAACAGAGTAAGTCTAAACTCAAATTATCTTCAAATTATGATCAAACTGGAAACTGGAAAACAGAGCAAATCTAGACTAAGCACTTGGTTCATTCTTCAAATTCTTACAATGGCAAATAACTCATTCCAACATTCAACGATCTACAAGATAATATCAAACTGAGAATGATCTAAACGAAAAATGACTAAGCCAGAATTTAGCAAAGTAACTTCAATTTAAAAACTAACTCACATGCAGATTCTAGAACTAGAAATAAACTAACTATACTGTGAAAAAGAGACAATGAATTGAACCTGTTGATGGGCCCAACCAAGAGGTGCAATCACCCTAAAAAGAAACCAGAGCTACTCAAATTATTCCATGCGTAACTGTTTCATACCTCACGCTCCATAATTCATAAATAAAACTCAAATCATTTCACAGAAAATGATATCACGCATAGCAAATTGTATTATCAGAAATCACATAACATAATATCATAACCAACTTTTCTTGAGAGCGATCTGCGTTTATATAGATCCTCTCCAAAATAGTCTTGAACATAGGTGCATTAATCTAAGTGAATCTTAGATCCAAAAATGACTCATAGTCAGTTAAAACTAATTTCACAGCTTCATGACACGCAGTGTCAAGAAGCGTGGATCATAAAGCATCATAATAAACAGTTCTACAATTTCACTCTAAGTCATCACATTGAGTTATGACTCAATTAATCATATGAATCAGACTGTAAATCCAATCTGGCCATGTCGTGCAAGTCTTTGACACCTCTACTAAGTGCGAGCCGGTACCTGGTGATGATAAGTCTGTTTCAAGGGAACAAGTACCTACTCATGTCACGTTAGTATCAATATTAGTTTAAAATATCAAAATACATTAAAAATAACTTGAATCATATGAATACCTCAAATAGCTCCATTTAAGGCAAAAGGATGTAAAATGTGTCATGGTAAGGCTAGAAGGAAATGATACTAGATATGAAAATGGGGGTATATCTGTCATGATATAGGCAAAAATATGGTTAAAATTGGAGACTAACATTCCCCCAAGATGAAGTCTTTTCTTGTCCTCAGGCAACCAAAAACTAAGATTCATCAGAGTGTTGTAGCAGCTGCAACCAACATTTGCAATTTCTCATGTTTCTTCATGTTTCTGATTTCCTTCTTAAGAACTCGATTAATGGTGATGTGCTTCCTGGCAATCTTTTGCAGTCTCCTATTCTTCTGAAAAAGACCTCTATTTTTTTGTTTTAATCGTTTAATCTTTGATGAGAAGTGCGCTTGCCTGAGTTTCATAAGTTCATTTTCTGTTTTGATGTGCCGATCAAGTATGGCATATTCATGTAACTTCTCTTTTAACCTGTGATTCCTGTTTTCCATTCTGACAACCATTGGTCGCAAAGATATACTGGAAGAGATTTTATAGTAAGATTCAAATTTCTTACCATGACCTTGTTGTGTTTGAGGGCTGGATGCATGAGTGAACTCATCTGGTCTTTGAACAGGGGTGTCGACTGGACTAGATTCATGAGTAAACTTGTCATACACTTGAACAGGGGTGTCGACTGGACTGGGTTCATGAGTGAACTCGTCATATACATGAACAGGGGTATCAAATGGAATTTGAATTGGCTTGTCCTACTCAATTTCTTTGGGCAAATTATCTTGTTGATTGACTTTACGGACTTTTCGAATCAATTGGAAGAGATTCCATGTCATCTCAGAAGACTCTGGAGCCTCCTCATGATCATCCATACTTTTCAATCTTTCTTGTAATGCGTAACTAGGCACGGAGTTATCTATATCTGAAAGTGTGCGTGTGCATTTACGTTTGGGATTTCTTCTAGGTTTGTCGATTAACTCCTCAAGTTGTTCCACATCAATAATATTTTTATCAGTTGGAGGAGAAATCGAAATTTCAACATTTGCATCTGTAGGGACAGTGTTTTCCACTCTTTCATTGTTAGTTTCAACACCATCAGAACCATGGACATCAAACAAATGTTTTGTGCCATGATTATCATCATTGGCCTCAATTGTGCAATCAGGTGTATTCTCAGGGTCATCACAGATTTTGGCCAGGGTTTTAACAACCTTTTTCTTAGAGTTCGACTTCTTCTGTGGAGGAGTGGACTCAATATTTTTATATTTATATTTGTCAGAAGCTAGGGTTCTTACAATGAACATATCCCAAGATTCCTGTTTGTGGGATAATGCAAACTTAACCAAAATTTTGACAAGACCAAAATGAAACAGACTGCCTCTAAAATCTTTGGCTTTGCGAACTTGTTCTGCCATTTTCTTCAAACTCTTCAACAAAAAATAGGGGATGTTCACCAAATGGTTACCTTTGAAATGCAGTAGGAGTCGAGCATGACATGGAAACATGATCGTGTACCGACCTTCGCAAGTGAGGTAGCGTTGAAGTATGGACAGCAACTGAGCCCATTTCGGTTCCAACCACGACCTTGATGTGCCTTCTGACCATTGTAATTTCTGGTACTGGGGTTGTAGGAGCTGCGTACAGAGATTTTTGTCGACTAGCTGGCCCTTCTTCCATATCTGACCAGTGCTGGGTAATTGAATTGCTTCGGAAATGAACTTCTCTATGACTTCGAATTCCAGCTTGCCCACTTTAGCTAGTCCACCATGAAAGTGCAGAGCAAATTGAAGTGTAATCGTATCATCATACCCGTCAAATATCTTGAAGAACGGCTCCCATCCAGCTTTCTGAAAAATGTGTTTGGTGGCTTCATACTCAAGAAGAGCCTCCAAAACTTCATAAGTCTCAAGTTCGTGGCGATTCACCACCATAATTCCACTCAGTATAACATAAAAGGTTCAAAGGTGAGAAACGGAATTAGATGAGGGCAACAGAGGAATAGAGTATGATGTGTGAAATAGGTCATGAGAGGAATTATAGAAGGACGTTTGAAGTGTCATGAGGATCAATAGCGTGTGAAGGAATGATGATGGTCGTACACCTTTTCCAAATATCATTTCATATGAGTCGTGTTGAATTCAACCATAATAATGCAGTGAATTTTTCATGATATGAAATGTCACTCAGCCTTTTAAGTACAGAGTATAGGGATAATGAAATGTCATGGAGTATCGAGGCAGTCCTAGTTCAAGTTATTAATGTGTAATTTAATAAATTAAACTAACATGAAACTAAGTGTACCTGAGTTCGATTACCTGCTCCCTGTTATGCATTTTTTCTTACTGCAGAGATTTTGAAGCCAATTCTGAATCTAGGGGGTGCCAAAGTTGTAACTAGAATATGTACTGCTGATAACCACTGTAACTGATTGATTCTGTCTGGCACTGACTGGTACTGATGAAATAAACCGAAATCTACAAAGAAACTTGAACTAATAATAACTTGTTGAGAAAAAGATTTCCTGTTTATGAAGCAAATTATCTGATGACTATCCTTGAACCTGTCTTTTGTTCATCCCTGAAAGGAATCAATTAAAATTATGTCTTCAACAGCTTTAAAGCTTTAACCCATGGTACAATTCTTATTTGTGTGAATAAATGTTCTGGAGTCGAACACAAAAATAAATCATTGGATTATCGGCCATTAATGAATGTCGTTAACCAATGCGAGATGACCCACCAGTGATGTCAATGGGCCTCAAGATACCTATAGGACATCCTAACAGGTATGAATAAAGGTCTTGGTGTCGATTCACCTATCGGATATATCAACCAAGAGACATTGATGTATTCCCATGGTTGTTAGCAAGGAAATTTTCCATTGAGGCATGCAGATCCCAGGGTCCTAAGTAGTCTCTAATCTCTACTCCAGATAAGGTGTTGGAGTCGATGGAGTGAGACTTGTTGGAAGGTGGACCTTAACATATCCCACATCATCCAACGTGAGTGCAGATAGAAATCTTGCAGAGAATAATTGTGTGGGACAGTAATCACTTACTTGTGGATTTTATGAGCCCAAGTTAGTATATGCTCATTGCTTTCTCATGTTTTGAGAGTCTGAGAAAATGCTAAAAGAAAACTCTAGGGGGGTTTCTTTCCCATCATAATCTATCCGGCTTGGTAAAGAATAATCCTATCCCTGATAAATTCCCCTTTCATACTTTAATGAGCAATTCAAAGGGAGAAAACAAGCTCAAATTTATTAATTTCAAAACAAGACAATGTATATTGATAAGAAAATTTCATAAAATAAAATTATCTTAACTTCTTACCTGTTGCGAAAAAGTGATGAAGTTCAATTCTGTACTTGCTTTAAAAATCCTGTAAAACTGAAAACAATATGTCAACATATCCAAAAATGTTTTTTATTATATATATTTTATTTTTTTTTATTTTTTATTGAAATTTTTATTATTTACAAAATCTTGAAACAACAAAAATGATCAAGGATTAGCAGGAGGAGAAGACTCTTCTCCTACTATCTTTATTTCTGGTTGTTTAGCAATTTCCCGTAGAAAATCATCTCTTGACAAGGGTTTGTTATACACTTTTAATCGATGTCCATTTACTACAAAGGAATTTTGAGAGTCATCTATGGTCTTGATTCTAACAGATCCATTATCAAAAACAGTTTCCACTTCATAAGGTCCCAACCATCTTGTCGTAAGTTTTCCTTTGAAAGTTTTATATTTGGAATCAAAGAGCAATG
>JASDQU010739716.1:93733-106376 GCA_032191745.1 Picea mariana | reverse complement strand
GTATGCCCATAAAGCCTCTAGAAGTCTATCTGCCCAATCTTTGTGATGTAAATGTATTGTCTTGGTCAAAATAGCTTCTAGAACTTTATTCATGGATTCCACTTGCCCATTGGCTTGTGGATGGTATGGGGAAGACTTACAGTGTTTTATCCCATATTTATCTGTGAGTTCCTTCATCAACTTAGAAGTGAATTGGGCACCTTGATCAGTACCAATCTCTCGTGGAACACCGAAGTGGGTAAAGATATCTTCATAAATAAATTCAACCATGGATTTCTTAGTTTCTTGATATAAGGATTTTGCCTCTACCCACTTGGTCACAAAATCTGTACAAACCAAGATGTACTTCTTCTTCCTCGACATTGGGGAAATCGGTCCTACAAAATCAAGTGCCCATTTATCAAATGGTTCAATCACAACCTGTGGTCGTAAGGGCATCTCGTCTGCTACAGTAGGTCTTCCCATCCTCTGACAACTATCGCAGCTTCTTACATATTTTGTTGCATCTTTAAATAGTGCCGGCCAATAATATCCTGATTGTAAGACTTTATATGTCATTATCTTATCAAGGAAATGTCCTCCACACGGCCCGCCAGGACAGGCCTGAAGGATATTAGGAATCTCATCTTCCCAAATGCATCTCCTAATGATCATATCATGACTTGTATAGAAAAGTTCACTTCCTACCCAAGAGTAATAAGCACTTTGCTGGACAATTCTTTTCTTTTGTGGTGATGAAAAATGAGTTGGCAGTCTCCCTGTAGCTAAGTAATTTTCCGTATCTGCAAACCAAGGGGTCTTAATAGCTACTGCAAATAGATGTTCATCAGGGAAATTATCATTCACTAGAATGTCAGTACTATATTGAGGAATATGAGAAAGAAAATCCGCAACTACATTTTCTTTTCCTGGCCGATCAACTATAGTGATGTTAAATTCTTGAAGTAGCAAAAGCCATCGTGTGATTCTTCCAGTAGTAACTGGTTTGTTCATAAAAACTCTAATAGCAAAATGGTCGGTATGTACAAAAACCTCATATCCAGTGATGTAATGACGGAATTTGTTAATGGCATGAACTACAGCCAAAAATTCCTTCTCCATTACAGTGTAGTTCAATTTAGGAGGAATAAGGTTTTTGCTAGTAAAGTAAATTACATAGTTTTGTTGGTTTTCTTTTTGTCCAAGCACTCCTCCTAAAGCAGTGTCTGAGGCATTAGTTGAAATATGGAAAGGAAGAGACCAATTTGGTCCTCTTAGAATAGGTGCCATGGACAATTTTGCTTTCAAATTTTCAAAAGCATTCTGACAATTGTTATCCCAACAAAATTTTGCATCCTTTGCTAACAGTTTAAACATGGGGCTGGCTATCTTTGTAAAGTTTTCAATAAATCGATGATAATATCCAGCATGTCCCAAAAAACTTTGCACATCTTTTTGGGTTTTCGGAGAGGAAAGCCTAACTATTACTTCAATTTTAGCTGGATCAACTTTAATTCCTTCTACAGACAAATGATGGCCCAACATTATTCCCTCAGTTAATAGCATTTTACATTTTTCGTGACTAAGGGATGAATTTGATTCCTGACAGCGAATCAAGACTTTCTCAAGATTACTTAAGGCTTCTTCGAAGGTATTACCATAAATAGTAAAATCGTCCATGTACACTTCCACACAATCATGAATTAAGTCAGCAAAAATCCCAAGGACTACTCTCTGAAATGTAGCAAGAGCATTGCATAGTCCAAAAGGTAGCACTTTATAAGCATAAGTGCCCCAAGGACATGTGAACATTGTTTTGTCCTGGTCTTCAGGAGCAATTTGACTCTGATTGTATCCACTATATCCATCGAGAAAGGAAAAGTATCTTTTTCCAGCCAAGGTATCCAAAACCTGATCTATTAAAGGCAAGGGAAAGTAGTCCTTCAGGGTTGCCTTGTTCAACTCCCTAAAGTCTACACACATTCTCCATTTCCCTGTCATTTTCTTAGGTACCACAACAAGAGGTGAAACCCACTTGCTGTCAGAAATTGGATAAATGAATCCTACGTTTAATAATTTATGTAACTCTTCTTTCACAAAATCTTTTAGGATTGGATTCATATGCCTTTGTGGTTGTCTTATTGGGGTTATCTCTGGTTGGATATATATGTGGTGAATACAGGTGTCGGGATGCACTCCTCTCATATCAGTGTACTCCCATGCAAATGTCTCTGACTATTCTTTCAAAAGATTTGTTAACTGTTCCTGTTGGCTGAGACTTAATTCATAATTGATGTATAGACATTTTCTTGGGCTAAGTTCTACTAGAATGGTATATGACCATGGATGCTCATCAATGGTGAAAACCATATATGGTGAAAACAAGAAAAATGACTCACTTTGTTCTTGAAATTCCTCTCTGAAAATTTGATCATATTGAAAATATGTTTGTGGAAACTCGACATTTTCTGTCACAGAAAGAAATTGGCTTAAAATATCATCCTCTGTTGGTTCTTGTAGTGCGTGAAATTCATCAACAAAGAATAAAGATTCTTCCTCATCATTCTCGTGATAAGGACATTTTAGCCACCATAATTCTTCTGTAACCGGTTGAGCAGGTGGAAAAAGAGTAAGCTTCTGTGAAGAAATGCCATTTGAGATGAACATATCCCCACCATGACATCCTATGAAAGCATTGGCCGTAGCCAACCAAGGTCTCCCTAAAATGATTGGATGGCCTATCGTGGGATCCTTTGAATGAATAATCATGAAGTCGATAGGATATTCCCACGAAGCTAATGTAACAAGAATGTCATCGAGGACCCCAACAGGTTTTATAGTTGTTCTATCAGCAAGTTCAAGAACTATAGGGGTAGGGCGAAGGAATTGACTTAGTTGCAACAGTTCAACTGTATTGATAGTCATTATATTAATGGGTGCACCTAAGTTGACTAAAGTATTACCAATAGAAACATTGTTGATAGTAATTGAAACTATTGGGTTCCCGGGGTTGGCATACTTCACAATCTTAGGAGCTTCAGAAATACAATTTGATGACTGGCCTACTAGGTGTATCGTGGGTGGATCTTTCCGTTTCTGACCTGGTTTCTTAATGCAAAGTTCTTTAATGGTCTTGGTGTAGATTGGAACATCTCTGATCGCTTGTAACAATGGAATCTTAACACATACATTTTTTAGTTCATTCATGATGTCAAACTCAGATTGAGCAATTGGTTTTTCAATGAGCAACCTCTCAGGAAAAGGAGGTGTTCAGGGAACACGAGTTTGTATGTTATGTTGTGATTCAGATACTTTATTCTTCGGAATGATGACATCTTTCAAAGATGCCCCGTTTGATAAATCATATACAGGTTCTTATTCATGTTCTTGGATAATTACCTTTGGTGTTGTTCTTGTTATAGGCTGAGTTTTATTTAAAGTTTTCCCAGATCTCAACTGTATTTCTTGTATGGAAATGGGGTTTATGGTGTAAGCTGGGTAGTTTTGAAAATCATCACTATGGAGTGGCAGAGGTGGTCTGTTGTTAGGATTTGGAATGGGTTGAGTGGGTAATATGGTGGGACGAGGTGGATTCTGAGGCTGCTGAGGAGTTTGTTGAATGGGTGGTAAAGGAGGTGGAGTAAAACCAGGCAATAGCTGATGCATGTTTGGAGGGTATTGAGTACATGGATTCTGGGGAATTGGTACCACATGTTGCTGTTGTTTATTTCCATAATTATGTTCTCTCCATCCCTAGTACCAAGGTTGAGCAGGGACATTTTGCAGAGGCCAATTTGGCCAATTCCATGGATGTTGTTGTTGTTGAGAGAAGGGTGGATACTAACCGGAAGGTTGTGGGGATGGTTCTTGATACATATTCGAGTTCCTAGGTTGCCAAGGCCTCTTAGGTGTAGATGGAGTCCCTGGAGCTTCCCCTCCCTTGAATATAGCTTACAATCCTGGTAAGGATGGACAATATTCTGTTTTATGATTTTCAGTACATATTGCACATACAGAAACATTGTCCAAAGGACATTCTTGTAAAGGATGCCTTTTTCTGCACTTTGGGAAGAATATGCTTAATACAGAGTTTTCCTCTTCCTTATTTTTCTTAATCTTCAGAGTGTCTAACTGAGAGCCAATCGTTCCTAAAATGTTTGTTTTAAAATTTTCCAAGAGGTTTCCCAATTCAATTCTAGTAACTCCACCAGATGTGGGTACTTTGGTGTTTTTGTTGACAGGTTCTCTCACTCTTTTTGTTGTTTTCCCCCTTCTTCTCGAGTAAGTTCTACATAGTTCACTGAGTTCTTCAAAGTCTTTTTGATAAATGTCTCTTGAAGCCATTAAGTTGAGAGTGTCAATGTACTCATCTGAAACCCCTTTTAAGAAAAGAGTCTTGATTGCTTCATCTTAGAGATCATTATATTTGGATTTTTGAAGAGTATATGTAAATATTTCTAAGAAATCTTCAAGGCACTCTTCATCTTGTTGTTGCATTTTAAAAATATCATTTCAAGAATCCTTGGGTCTACAATAGTCTTGGTACTTCTTTAAAAAAAATTCCTTCATATCTTCCCAAGATCTAATGCTGTACTCTCCTAAACTCATGAACCAACGTAATACAGAATCTTTTAGGGTAGCAGGAAACAACTTCAGCTTATGTGCATCCTGGAGATAATTATAACTCTTGCACATGATATCAAACTCAAAAGGAAAGACATCTGGGTCTTCACTACTTTTCCCATAAAAGGTTGGTAGTGCCGAAGGTGGGATATTTTTCATATTGACATTCTGGACCAAATCCAAAATAGTAAACCCAAAGGTGATTTTTGGTCTTAGCTCAGTCTCTACTTGTTCTTCTTCTTCATTTTCAACATGAATTTCTCCTCTTTCTCTTCTATCCAATTCTCTCCCTCTTTCTGCCATGCTAAAAGGATTACCAAAAATTGTATATGCAATCTAATCTTTCTTTGGTGAGGGTGTGAAATCCCACCTCTCTGGATTCTTTTTGACAGAATTACTATCTCCTATTGGTTCTTTTTAGGATCCTATTACCTTTGATTCAAAAATTGTAGTTTTTATTTGTGAAACTATAGTGTCAGGGTTCCTGAAAATAGTTTGCACCTCTTCTGGATTAACTGTGTCAACCGAGTTTCGATCACAAAGAATTTGAATTTGTTGGTATGTGGTGTTTCCTAGTTCTATGTTTTGCTCTATGGTTTCCTCATCCAGAGTTCCAGCCTCAGTTTCTATTGCTTTTTGAGTGGAGGTTTCTTCTTTTTGTTGTTTTGAGTTTCCCCTAAATCTACCTCTATGATCTCTATTTCTCATGAAAACATACTAGATAAAATAAAAACTAAGATTGATTTTCAGAGGACCCTGTGATAACAGATGTGTCGGTTCTCACCCTTCGTTTCACAGCTCCTCTTTTGTCAACCTGCTAACATTCCACAGCAAACCAAATACATTTAAGAAAATAACCAAAACAATTATCTAACTTGCCTTCTAAACAGCTCCCCGACAACGGTGCCAAAAATGTCAGGCTGTTGTATTAAAGATTTTAATTACCTGAAAACGCTAAATTGTCAAACCAGGGTAAGTGAACTTAGAGCTACTACACTATATGTGCTGGTAAGATTCTAACTCCTACCTAAATTTTATTCTGAGAAGAAAACATAAACTTACTCTTATAAACTGAATCCTAATGATTATCTTAAAACTAATCATATCTTGTTTAATTAATCAAATGGAAACAGTTCTGAGTTAAGCAAAGGTATTTCTATTCCTAATCTAAACAAATCACCCAAGGCTATCTACCATTATCTTAAACATTTAATCATCAAAATATCTATCTGAACCATAAAAGAAAGATCATTTAAAAAAAAAAACTTTTAATCTAAGTATCAAGCAGTTCTAAATCTAACAAAGGTGAAACTAATAAATGTCCTATTTTACCCGACAAGTACTAGAAGCTTCCTTTAACCAGACTATAAGCTAGCTACCCTAACAAAACAGAGTAAGTCTAAACTCAAATTATCTTCAAATTATGATCAAACGGGAAACTGGAAAACAGAGCAAATCTAGACTAAGCACTTGGTTCATTCTTCAAATTGTTACAATGGAAAATAACTCATTCCAACATTCAATGATCTACAAGATAATATCAAACTGAGAATGATCTAAATGAAAAATGACTAAGCCAGAATTTAGCAGAGTAACTTCAATTTAAAAACTACTCACATGCAGATTCTAGAACTAGAAATAAACTAACTATACTGTAGAAAAGAGACAACGAATTGAACCTGTTGGTGGGCCCAACCAAGAGGTGCAATCCCCCTAAAACGAAACCAGAGCTACTCAAATTATTCCATGCATAATTGTTTCATACCTCACGCTCCATAATTCATAAATAAAACTCAAATCATTTCATAGAAAATGATATAACGCATAGCAAATTGTATTATCAGAAATCACATAACATAATATCATAACCAACGTTTCTTGAGAGTGATTTGTGTTTATATAGATCCTCTCCAAAATAGTCTTGAACATAGGTGCATTAATATAAGTGAATCTTAGATCTAAAAATGACTCATAGTCAGTTAAACCTAATTTCACAGCTTCATGACACGCAGTGTCAAGAAGCATGGATCATAAAGCATCATAATAAATAGTTCTACAATTTCTCTCTGAGTCATCACATTGAGTTATGACTCAATTAATCATATGAATCGGATTGTAAATTCAATCTGGCCATGTTGTGCAAGTCTTTGACACCTCCACTAAGTGCGAGTCAGTACCTGGTACTGATAAGTCTGTTTCAAGGGAACAAGTACCTACTCATGTCACGTTAGTATCAATATTAATTTAAAATATAAAAATACATTAAAAATAACTTGAATCATATGAATACCTCGAATAGCTCCATTTAAGGCAAAAGGATGTAAAATGTGTCATGGTAAGGCCAGAAGGAAATGATAGTAGATATGAAAATGGGGGTATATCTGTCATGATATAGGCAAAAATATGGTCAAAATTGGAGACTAACAATCTCCTTGTAGATACTTCTTACATTTTGTTCTGCTAGTTCTCCAGTGCTTCTTCTGAATCTGATGAACATGCGTTTTCAGTTCTCCAACTTAGGTTTCCATCGGTTGTAGGATTAATGTAATCATGTTGTCGAGTTATTAATTTGTATATGTTTTCCAGTTCATATGTGTGGTCTTCTTCTCTGATAGGTTCTGTGTATCACCGACCTTCATCTAGATCTAAAGGTGCAATAACCCTCAGGCCATCTCTTTCAAATGTCATACTTTTTTTCTTTAAATCAACCACAGTGAAATTATTGAAAGCCCAATCAATTCCTAACATCGCAGGGTAAGGGCAATTGTCATCAACTATCTCAATTACCTAAAAATATGCAAACGTCCTTACTCCGTCGATGTCCACGGGGACATGTTCCAATCGACCAAAGGGTCTTACAACTTGTTGATTAGCCATCCTAATTCTGATAGGGGAATAGATCAACTTCGATTTTCCCATCAGTGCCCAGGTTTGCTTTGTCATGACGTTGACCTCCGACCCTAAGTCGAGGACCACATAGTCTATATCATATTCTCCTATCTGAGCATTCAAGTGTAGTTCCTTATTTTTCCTTCTCTTATTGGATAGTTGATGTACTCCTTTATTCAGTAAAGAATCTATCCTTCCTATATCATATTGTCTGATTAAATTTTGTTTCTCTTGTACAATGCTCTCATCCTGAATCAACTTAATACAAGTATATAAAAATTCCATGAGCTTGCTTACCTCTTGTCCTTCTTTTGGTGAAGCAGACTGATCGAATGCCAGAGGCATTCCATATTCTCTTACTTCTGGTCATGTCTTTGATGAAGAGCCTTGGTCTTCTTTGAACTCTTTTCTTGCCTCCTCAAATATTTGTCTTTCTTTATTTGCATCAAAAGTTTGGGTCTTCTCTGTAGATTTCTTGACTCCTGAGTCTTCTGTAGTCTTTCCTTGGGTTAGCCTATCTTCTTCTGTAACAATGCCTCCTGTAGTGATAACAGTGACTCTAGGGTCTTCTCTACGAGGTTCAACATATATCAAATGCACTTGCAGGTTCTACTGAGGTCCTCATCTTTCCTCAAGCTTAACTAGCAGCACAGGACAATCCTCAATAACGTGTTTAAAGCAACTGCAGTAGCTGCAAGTAGTGCAAGGGTTCTGATAGACCCTTGCTAAGTGTCCTAGTTGTGCGCAGTTGTAAAAACTGATCTGTCCTCGGCCTTGACCCATACCTCTTGCTCGTCCTCTTCCTCTGAATCCACCGCGAGGATTGAATTTTCCTCTCCTAGGGGGGTTATACTGCGTAGTGTTTCCTTCTTGTTGTAATTCGCCTTGAATATTGTATATATCCCTTGACCTTTCATGCATGATATTGTAAGCCCTACAATCCCTATCATCATGTCCCACAGACTTACAAAACATGCAATACAATTTTTTGGGTGTCTGAACATATTTTTGCATGTAATAGCACTCACCAGGACAATGTCTATTTCTACATACCTCGCACCAGGATAGGTGATTTGAAAATAGGGGGCTGACCTATTTTTCTATGCAATCACCCTCTACTCCATTAAAATAAACTTCAGGACCCTACTCAATGTCTTAGTTGTGCAAGAGGATTTATGTGTCAAGTTTAGGCTTCTTTTAGGTGTTTATGTGTGAGGTTCTTTAAAGGTTGAATATGTTGTTTAAAGAATACAAAAACAAAAAATAACTTGCAGAAAACAATAACCAGAAACTTACAACAATAACAACATGATAAAGGAGTTCACCCCCAACTGGGCTACGTCTCCTTGAGCCTCCATCAATGGACTAGGCTCTTTGGGATTAGTTTGTCAAAGATTATTTTACAAGTTGTTGCTCAAATCCAATGGATTTGCTGACTCTACCATTGGGTTCAGAATACATAAAAAACCCCAAAATGAATATTAGAACTCTGAAAACAAACCATGGCTCATCCGGGCATGACCTCTTCTACTGGTGGCCTTGAGCTTCCCTGCGCTTCCTTGTGGAAAAAACACTTGTAAAAGTCCTCAAATGCCTCTTAACCCTATCCCAATGATTTCAAAGCATAACAATTAGTCAAGAATGACTATTTAGTCACTGAAAATGGACTTTGGCTCCCCTGGGCATGGCCTCCTTCAATGGTAGCCCTAAGCTCCCTGGAGCTCTCTGAAACTTCCCTATAGAAAAACCTGAAATATAAGTCTCCAAATGCCTTTGAAAACTATACCAATGGATTCATAACATCCAAAAACCCCTAGCTGGGCTTTTTCAGCACCTCATTTGACCAAAAAATGAAAAAGATAGACCTCCTGCAATTTTCTCCTTCAAAGTTTGTTGTCTCTGGTTCGCCAAAACGCACTCCTGCATGAGGAACCTAGATTCTGGGTGTTTCCCATGCCTAAACCTAGCACATGCATTGTTCCCATGAAATGAATGAAATTGTCGAATAGTTAGGGAACTAAGCCCCCAAATTGCGGAGGTGTTGGGTGCATGGGGGGCCATGTGTCCACGTCCCAGTGCATAAAAATGCACCATTTGCAAGATTGTTTGTGGGCTTGATAAGTGGTGGGTGCGTGGATTATAACCATTTGAAAACCTATGCTCCGTGTGGTCGGCTCACATGGCGTACATAAAACCGGGGGTTGGAGCTAAGCCCGAGCTCGGACCGCGCCCCAAACTACACAACATGCAACTTTGAATATATGTAAAAACATAAATGGTTAAGAACCAAATGTGTGGTGCGTTGGAAGCCCAGCCTTTTCTAAGACTTTGCCCTATAAGGAGGTCTGGGGTTCGACTCCCACAAGCTCCATAAAATTTTACCAAACAAAACCATAACTGGGTGCCACGTGGCACCACCCAATTCGTCACCAAGTGACACATGTCAAAATCTAATTCATCCACATCTGCAAAATCAACACTTGACATGTCATCTGCCAACTTAGCATATGGTCATGCCATGTCATTTGTACGGACTATACAGTCAGCAAATTTTTTTACCTGTTTGGAAAATCAAACAGAACATGATATCTCACTCATTCGATGTATGTTTGAACCCATTCTAAGTGTGTTGGGTTTGTGAGGGAGGCCTATGCTCTTGTTTGTTTTGAAGTGATTCCAAGCACTTTGATTTTTGGGCTAAATTTTGACCCTTGGTCCAGATTCTAATCACACCTTCCCATTGAAAGGATTTTGGACCCACAAAATTTGAGCCTGAGCTTCAATACTCTTCTACTTCCAAGTTCTATCAACTGATTCTACTCGAAAATTCTTTTTGGCAGTCACCTAAGTACCTTGACATGCCTTGCACTACAACTGGCTATGTCCCTCAACCACTGTTCTCTGGTTGTTGTTGACCCACTGTTCTCTTTGTGCATGGAAGACTAACAACCTTCCCACTGAGAATCAAGTCCCTCTTGTGAACTCTTTGGCATCAACACAATCCGCTCTACAATGGCTGCAAAAATATTTCCTATGACATCTTGTCACAAACCAAGAAAACCATGAATCTTGAAAACAAACTTTATACAAGACTAAAAATGATGCCAACAAAGTCTTTTTTCTCTTCAAGCAAACGGTCGCATATTTTACTTCATCAAAGTACATGGTGTTTTCCTGCATCTTGGTGTACTCAATATCGACTTACAAGCCAACAAACACCATCGACTAAACATAAGTCGAAAAACATGATCGACACAACATAGTCATCAAGACAACATTGACATAAGTCGAGACTCATTTGAAACACAATGACATTCCAAAATGACAAGTCGACATTCGTGGTACACAACCATGTTACAATCATGAGTCACTCATAATGAAACTATCACCAAGTTCACTTTTTACACACATACAAAATCCCATGCATATGCATAGCTCTTCAACTCTCCTTCAAGTACAAACATAAGTACATAAACCCAAAAACATGTGGGTACATAAGAGCTGAAATGAAAATCTAAATGGCTGCAATAAGTGAGTATCATACCCATCTTATACATCCTCCTGGCGAAATTGTGTAACAACAAGAGTTCCTTCAATAGAATTGCATTCACATGCAAACTTGCATCATACAAGTTATGATAATCTGTTGCACTTTGTCATACTTTCAACAGAAATGAATACATAAGGCTGAAAAATGCATCGACAAACAAAGAAATGCAAGCCTTACTTGTTCAAGAAATCTAACCATTTCTTACCAAACTAATTCAATGGTGACTTTTTCTACTGAAAATCGTCTTCTTGTGAATCATCTTGACTCACATCGATGATGGAATATCCTCTTACATTCTTGCCAGTATCTTTATCCATCTGCTTTCCGTGCTGTGGATGAGTGGTTAGATGCAATGTCCAACATTGGTCAATGAGATGACCTCTCTTCTGGCAGTGAGTGCAAATCTTTTGCATCTTCTTTTCAAGTTGCCTTTGCTTGGAAAGTTTCCTGAATGTGGTCAATCTTTTCCAACATATTGAAACATGATGGTTATCTAAACCACAATATGTACATGGACTTTTTCTCCCATTTTTACATGAAAATTTACCATGCTTAACATAATCAAAAGCAACCGAATTAAAGGAAGAAATATACCTTGAACATTCACCTTTATCGCCTTCTTGAGAAGGTGAATTTGAAGAGTTACCAGCTCTCCTTTGAAGACCAATAAAAATGTTCATGTCCTCATGGCTGTCACAACTCTCTTATTTCACACATTTGCATTCATCTTGAACACACACTTTGCATGCTTGAGGGATTGAACTTGCAACAAAAGTTCTTGAACATTCACCTTTATCGCCTTCTTGAGGAGGTGAATTTGAAGAGTTACTAGCTCTCTTTTGAAGACCAACAAAAATGTTCTTGTCCTCATGGTTGTCACAACTCTCTTGTTTCATAAATTTTCATTCATCTTGAACACACACTTTGCATGCTTGAGGGATTGAAATTGCAACAAAAGTTGTTCTTGGAATTGTTTCCCTTGTCTCCTCAACTTTGGAATATGCTCCATCTTTCTCTTCATATCCAAGACCCCTATACTTGGGCCTCTCCTCAACAACAATAGGCTCAACAATGCCTTGTGCATGCTTTCCTAAACCTCTACCTTAATATCCCATTTTTAACAATAACTTGGACCCTATTCCTCTAGTGTGATTTTCAAAAGCACCAAAGCATTAATCTTGAGAGGAATTTGAAGAAAAACTAGCATTACATACCTCATGTTAATGCATGTACTTGGTAAGGGTTTCCTTTTCCTCATGGAGTTGAGTCTCCATCTCATGCAACTTTTCAAGAAGCTAGTGCTTCTCCTCCTTCATGGCCATCAACTGCTCTTGAAGGACAATGCTCTTGTTAAGAACCAAATATCAATATAGCATAGAAAAACCTCAGAAAAAGCACTCAATGCCTTGAAAAAGAGATAATTTCAAATAATAAGCCTCTTCGAGGGGGCAACCTCCTTTTACCCCACTTAAATGTTCAAGTAAAAGATGATTCAAAATGAAAATGTCTCCTTGGTATATATAGGAGACTAGGAGGTATAATTACAACTAATGGCCTAAAGCCGACATAAATAAAATAACATTACTAATATAATATGCCCCA
>JASDQU010739716.1:64711-77666 GCA_032191745.1 Picea mariana | reverse complement strand
AAACCCTCCAACATCTCTTGTAGTTCATCTTTTGTTACTATATTCTTTTGTAAATCATTTATGTCCCTATGCATTTCTTCACCTTCATCAAGAGTCCAAGTAGGATTGTCTAGAGGCTTATTTGGTGTAGAAATTCCTTTTTTGGGTGGCATGTTGGCCAAGTATCACTTTTGAACCTTGATTTTGAGGTGGTTCTGCTAGACAATCTTTCTTCTGCTATATCTCCCAAGTTTCGGCCCTTCTAGGTATGAAACTTTCTTCTATGTAGTTCTCTTATATTTCTTCTCTGCAATTCCATAGGTCTGATCACAATTGGATGTGCCAAGTGGAATTTACAATAACTTCCCCACAACTTTCCGATTTTTGGCCTTTCCAGGAGATCTCACTTGTATAGTGTGCCCCACACAAAATAATTGATATAAAATTCTGAAACTCACACCAGAAATATACAGACTGTCCACAATCTAATGAAACTAGTCTTACTCAATTTGGATACTCTAGGAAGAAGTTATGATTGTTTTACCTGGAACACATTCTTGAGACTAGTCAATAGGACTAGTCAGATACCCTATCTTACACAGGGTGTATCTACAAATTTAAGATGACCTAGAAGCTAAAAATTTTACCACAGATACCTTACTAATTTTTGTGAATAGCCTTTGGATTTCAGGGTCTGAAACATTACAGAAAAATTTTTATAGCGAAAAATCTGCAATGACTTAGTTCAGGATGATTCCAGAACGCTATCTTGTATAGGTTGTATCTCTGAAAGTATAAGGCCTCTGGAGATAAATTTTGAACCCAACATACCTTGATCCATCTACTAAATATCCTCCAAGCCGTTCCTTCTTAAACATTGTAGAAAAAATGTTATAGCAAAAATTCCAAGGTGTCTCAGATGTAGCAGCGAAACCCCAAGACCTTGAGCTCTGATACCATATGTTAAGAACCAAATATCAATATAGCATAGAAAAACCTCAGAAAAAGTACTCAACGCCTTGAAAAAGAGATAATTTCAGATAATAAGCCTCTTCGAGGGGGCAACCTCCTTTTACCCCACTTAAATGTTCAAGTAAAAGATGATTCAAAATGAAAATGTCTCCTTGGTATATATAGGAGACTAGGAGGTATAATTACAACTAATGGCCTAAAGCCGACATAAATAAAATAACATTACTAATATAATATGCCCCAATTAAGGGGTAATGAGTCAATATTAGGGCTTAACAGCTCTCCTTCCTATCTTCCAACATCTCTTGCACCATATCTCTCATGGTTACAACTGCCTTCAACATCTCTTTGTCAAAGAACTTGGATAATGAAGATGTATGAGAACTCTCATTATTTGAAGCTTCCTCCATCCTTGCAAGAAATCAAACTTCAACACAAAACTTGCACAATAATACCAACAGTTAAATATCTAGCTATCAATGGCAATCACATGAGAAAAGTTATGCTCTGATACCACTTGATATGAAAATAGGAGGCTGACTTGTTTTGTTATGCAAGCACCCTCTACTACATTAAAATAAACTTCAGGACCCTACTCAATGTCTTAGTTGTGCAAGAGGATTTATGTGTCAAGTTTAGGCTTCTTTTAGGTGTTTATGTGTGAGGTTATTTAAAAGTTGAATATGGTGTTTAAATAATACAACAACAAAACATCACTTGCAGCAAACAATAACTAGCAACTCACAACAATAATAACATGATAAAGGAGTTCACCCCCAACTAGGCTACGTTTCCTTGATCCTCCATCAATGGACTAGGATCTCTGGGATTAGTTTGTCAAAGATTATTTTACAAGATGCTTCTCAACTCCAATGGATTTACTGACTGTACCATTGGGTTCAGAATACATAAAAACCCCAAAATGACTATTAGAACTTTGAAAATAGACCATGGCTCATCCGGGCATGACCTCTTCTACTGGTGGCCTTGAGATTCCCTAAGATTCATTGTGGAAAAAACACCTGTAAAAGTACTCACATGACTCTGAAACCTATCCCAATGCATTCAGAGCATAACAATTAGTCAATAATGACTATTCAGTCACTGAAAATGGACTTTGGCTCCCCTAGGCATGGCCTCCTTCAATGGTGGCCCTAAGCTCCCTGGAGCTCTCTGAAACTTCCCTGTATAAAAACCTGCAATATAAGTCTCCAAATGACTTTGAAAATTGTACCAATGGATTCAAAACATCCAAAAACCCCTAGCTGGGCTTTTTCGGCACCTCGTTTGACCAAAAAATGAAAAAGATAGACCTCTTGCAATTTTCTCCTTCAAAGTTTGTTGTCTCTGGTTCACCAAAATGCACTCCTGTGTGAGTAGCCTAGATTCTGGGAGCTTCCCATGCCTAAACCCAGTACATGCTCCGTTCCCATGAAACGCGCAAAATTTTTGACTGTACGGACTATACAACTAGCCAATTTTTTTACCTGTTTGGCAAATCGAACAGAACGCGATATCTCACTCATCCAATGTCCATTTGAACCCGTTCAAAGTGTATTGGGTTCATGAGGATGAGGCCTATGCTCCTATTTTTTTTGAAGTGATTCTGAGAAATTTGAGTTTTGGGCTAAATTTTGACCCCTGGTCCAGATTCTGATCAGTAGGGTGACTTGCTTCAACGGGCTCGGAGCTCCAGAGGCCAAGTATTCATGAAATAGGGGACATTGTTCCTTGTCATGGCCCTTTGATCTGCATCTGACACACCAGATTTCTTCTCTTTTACCTTTTCCCTTGTCTTTCTTCATATCTTCGACCTGTAGAGACAAACTAGTTAGCTGACTAAAGATTTGACTCATACCTGAGCTGGATTCTCGCATAGGGGTTGACTCTAAATTCATGGCAATCTCCAACGCCTCAGCCTGCGAAGTAATATTCTGTTGCATTAGAGGAACTCTGATATGTGGTAAGAGGGAAGCAATGAACCATTCTTTGTTCTGCTCATCTGGGATCTAAAAAGTCAATCGGTCTGTTAAGGTATTGAATCTCTAATCGAATTCCAAAATAGGTTCAACTACCTTTTGCTTGATCTCTTTCAGTTTTGTAATACATTGTGACTCAGACTTGGCTTTCTTGAACTCTGTAATCAACACATTCTTGATCTCATTCAGCAGCTTAGTCTGTGCAAGTCCTTGGACAAGCTTCATGTACCAGCTCAGTGCGTGATCCCTTAGGGTAGTACTAAACTGAGTTATTTTAACAGCTTCGTCAGTGACATTATTAATATTCCATACGGCTTCACATAGGAACCAGTGTTGATTGGGATCTTCAGATCCATCTCCCCTAAAAATAGGGAGCCTCATCTCATCTGCCATATATCTTCCTAGGGTTCTTAACTGAGTATGTGGTGGACTACTAGTGACAGTGCTCTGAACACTCTGGTGGCTTGGATTACTCTGATTTCTTAATGCTACTGAATCAACAGGAGGGATAATAGTACTTACTTCAGCAGTCTGTACAGTTTCTGAAGTTTCTAGCTCTTCCCGGCAAGGTTCTTCAGCTTTCCCGTCCTCTGTCCCAGCGGGTTCTGAATGCTTTCATCCATCAGATCTGCCTCTTCTCCACTGTAGAAACCCTCATCCCCATACTTCTGCTTAAACAGGTTCACAATATGAACTTCTCTAAAGTCTCTCCCACTCCGTGTATTTCCAGCCTCTGTGTCGATGTCGCTGTCTGAATTCTTGAACATTATCTTTTCCAGATCCGACCAATCTATGGTCTCTTCAAGATGTTCTTTTCATGCAATAGCATCTTGATCCTCAACTTCAGAAAATGTAAAAATTTTCCTCTGGGTCTCTTGAATAAATATCTCTCGGCTTGGCTATATGACTCTACTCTATCAACAGCAAACTCGGTGATGTACCCTCCAATGGTGCTATCAAACCAGTGATCTACTTCTCTTGACACGGCATTATTAACTCTCTTGACCTTTTTGATCAGCGCTGACGTCCAAACCATAAGAGGTCTAGATCTGATCTCAAATTGGGTATCTTCTAACCTAGCTAGACACTCATATAGCTCCTAATGGATTCCTCCAAAGAAAATTTCATGTATATCAGTAAAGATATATCTCTCTAACCAATCCTCTATACTAATATTAGGGTTCTTGTTCTGGGCTTCAACGAAGACCTTTTCTTGGTCTTCTATCCACTTCTGAATCTCTGTCTTCGATGGAAACCACCTTCACATTCCCTCAAGAAGAGTTATGTCTCGGCAACGGAACCATTTGTTGGCATAGGGGCAGACCCATGGTTCAGCTCCAAGAGCGCACCAACAAGCCCTAACTATTGGCCCTTTCGGCAACACCTGCGAAGTAGACGCAGTCTCACTCGAAGAAGCTATGGGGAGCTTGTGGGACAGAGATGTCTACAACCAAGGGAATATCAAGTGGATCCAATAAAAACTCAATACAACATTAATATATCAATTACCAGTTCATATCTACTCTGCAGAACTATATATAAGATCTAACACAGTAATGCAATAATGGTCTTCCAAATGACAAAGAATAGAGCAGCAATCACACACAACACAAAATATATGTGGTTCACCCTCTCTCTAGGGCTACGTCCACAAAACTGTGCTTTATAATATATTAAGATGAAGCATAAAATTCTCATCTATGCTTTTAGCTAGCAGATCTTCTTTCTTCTTCTCTCTATCTCTCCCCTCCCTGTGCACCTAGCTGCATGGTTGATCTTTGCACCCGGCTGAAGATATTACAATACTAGAAGGATCTCATACTCAACACTTCTTTCTCACTCAATATTACTCACTCAATCACACAATGACAAAGACAACAACAACAATCATAAAACCAACCCATCCCAGGTCGTTTAGACCTCTACTTATACATTACAATAGCTCACTAACATCCTTAGGTCGAAACCTATGTGTCAAAAACCCTAGATACCAAAACCCTAGGTGTCTAAAACCCTAGGTCAACTTGACCCACATTTTCAGGGCTTCACCAGCCTATCTTTCCTTCCTTATCGCACGATACTCTAAAGCATCCAATGATGTCTTTTTTTGCTTACTGAGTTGTCCATGATCCTTCTTCCTTATTGATCTGTCATCCTCGATCTCCTCTTCCAACGGCTTGCTTCCTTTTACATTGCTCTGTCCTTTCTGCTCTTTTGCTCACTTCGACCTAGGAACAGTCACTGTGTCTTCCGTGCAGTTCACATTTTGCCTTTTTTGCCTTAACCTTTGCTTACTTCCATCACCAAGGGCCAACACATTGTATAATATGAAGGTCTATTGTTAGGGTTGAAAGATGATAAATACATGGGAATTGACAAATTGGCAATTTTTGGTGACTCGGAGTTAGTCATTCATCAAGTTAGAAATATTTATCAGACCAAGAAGCCAAGATTAAAGCAATACAAAAATGAGGTATGGGACATGGTTGAGAATTTATTTTTGGCTTTGAACATTACATGTGTTCAGAGAAGTTTCAATCAATGGGAAAATTCATTGGCATTAGGATATAGCATCTTCAAGACTCCCTTGTGTCCCAAATTAAGGTATGAATTTGAATTAATGCATAGGACCTCAATCCCAGATAATGTCAAACACTAGAATTTTTTTAGTGATGTTTGTGAATTGAAAATATTTTTAGAATCAATAGAGTATTTTTCTACATCTCACATAGATCAATATGAAGATATAGGGGAAATTCAACATGATAGCAATTTTCTGAATATGATTGCAAATCATGAAATAATTGAGCTAAAAGGAAATCATATTCCTAAAGGCCTAGTCCATTAGAAAGATTGTTTGACATAAATGATGTGTGTGTGAAACATTTTATTTAGTCTTCAAAGGAGAAAGTTATTAGTTGCAACATAGGAAATGAGTCAGAACTCAAACTTGTTAAGCTGTCAAAATCATTGCATGATGATATGAGACAGATATATGTTGATTTGATAAAAGAGTTTTTAGATGTATTTTCTTGGACATATGAAGACTTAAAAACCTACGATTCCAACATCGTTCAACACATAATTCCTATAAAGAACACAAAGAATTTTAAGATAAATTAAGACATGTTAATCATGTGTTGTTGCTTGTGATTGAAAAGGAGGTGAAGAAATTTTTGGATGAAAAGATCATTGTGCCTTTAAGATATTTTGATTGGATTGCCAATTTAGTACCTATGAGAAAGAAAACTGGGGAAATTAGACTCTGTGTGGATTTCAGGAACCTCAACAGGTGTTCTTTAAAAGATAATTATCCATTACCCAAGATGGATTACAATCTGTAATGGGTTATGGGTGCCCAAATAATCTCAATGATTGATGGTTTTTCTGGATACAATCGGGTATCAGTACATGAAGAAGATAGGGAGAAAACATATTTCACTACACCCTGGGGTACTTTAATGTATGATAAAATTCCCTTTGGCATGATGAATGCAAGAGAAACCTTTCAGAGGTCCATGGACATTGCATCTATAGGAGAGAAGGATAAACTTGTTGTTATCTATTTAGATGATAAAACTATCTTCTTCAGTTCTGATGAAGAACACCTACAACATCTTGGGCAGACATTCAGGAAGTGCAGGAAATATGGGTTGTCATTGAACCCTAAGAAGTATCACTTTTCCACGATAGAGGGTAAAATCCTTGGCCTTATTGTATCTCCAGGGGGAATAATGATTGATCCATCCATAACTAAAGCCATACAAAATATTAACATACTAAGGAACAAGAAGTAGGTACAATCTTTTCTAGTTAAGATCAATTTCCTGAGAAGGTTTATTCCCAATTTTGCAGAGACTGTAAAAATTACAACGTCCATGATTAGGAAATATGGTGAGATTAAATGGACTTTGGAATTTGTATTTTTGCACTATCAAGTAGTCCCTTACAGTTGAGGAACCAGTTTTAATCAGCCTAGATTATTCCAAGGAATTTATGACATTCTCTTTTGCTTACGAGGACACTATATTTGTTGTACTTTTTCAGAATAACTCTAAAGGACTTGAGAAACCAATTGCATTTTCTAGCAGGACATTAAGAGATGCAAAATTGAAGTACAACATGATTGAAAAGTAGGCATATGTTATGGTCAAAGCATTAAAATCCTTCAGAACTTATATTTTTCATTCTAAAGTGGTTTCTTATGTGCCCGGTAGTACCGTGAAGGAAATTTTAACACAGCCTGACAGTGATGGAAAAAGGGGCAGGTGGATTTCTAATATCCTAGAGTATGAGCTAGAGATTAAACCTACCAAGTTGGTGAAGGGACATGGTTTGGAAAGGTTGTTGGCAGAGTCAAACTGTAAAGCTCTTGGAATAAATTATATTTTATCAACTAATGGAGTTGCTCAAAATGATGGAGATAATTTTCGGGTACACCAAAAATTTTTTGATTCATCATGGTATAAGGATATTGTATGTTTTCTGCACAATTTGCAAGATCCACCTGATTTTGACAAACAAAAAGTGAGATATTTAAAATTGAGGGCTGCAAAATATTGTATCATGAATCGGTCTTTATTTTGGAAGGACCCTAGTGGTATGTTACTTAAATGTATTGATGAAGAAGAATCCCACAAGGTAATCTCAGAATTCCATAAAGGTGAGTGTGGAGATCATCATTTTTGGAAGGCGGCAGCATATAAAATTTCGAGGGCTCGCTATTATTGGCCCGCACTACTCACAAATGTTTTTTCTAAGGTTAGGGCTTGTGTTGAGTGTCAGATATTTTTTAGAAGGTGGAAATTAAATCCCCTACCTTTGAAGCCTATTGTGGCGAATGGTCCTTTCAACAGTGGGGATTGGACTTTATAGGCAAGATACATCCTCACTCAAGTGGACATCATAGGTAGATCCTCACAGCCACATACTATTTTACAAATTTGATAGAAGTTATTCCAACCAGGAATGCAACAGACAAGGTGATTATCAATTTTTTGGAAGAAAACATTTTTGCTAGATTTGGATGCCCTAAGAAGATTGTTACTGACAATGCTCCATATTTCAAGTCTGTTCCTATGGTCAATTTTTGCAATAAGTATAATATTACTCTTAAACATTCAACATCATACTACCCACAGGGTAATGGGTTAGCCAAATATTCAAATAAAAGTCTAATGAGGATCATTAAAAAGTTGCTAGCAGAAAAAAAACAAGCCACAGGATACCAAGCTAAAATATGCATTGTGGGTTGATAGGGTTAGCACAAAAAATTCTATTGGAACCTCCCCCTTTCAATTGGTGTATGGAACTGATGTAAAAAAAAAAATTCGGTTAGGCTTTCCAGTAATGAAGTTTCAGCAGGATAAAGATGAGTAACCCAAAGATATGCAAAGAAGGATTTTTAAATTGATAGAAGTACATCAGACTAGAGAATTGTTGAATAAAAAGGCTCAAGTTTATTAGAACAAAGTCAAATGCATTTTTGATAGGAATACAAAGCAAGATAATTTTCTCTAAGGGGATCTTATCTTAAGGTGGGATGCTAGAAGAGATGATAAGGGTAAACATGGTAAGGTTGATTATATTTGGTTTGGACCATTCAAGGTTGCAAAAGTTTTGTAAAATAACACTTTTATCCTGCAAAATCTTAAAGGTGAAGATCTATTTGGAGGCCCTGTGAATGGGTGCTTTCTCAAAAAATTATTTTACTAAAGTCATTGGTGGTCGAATTCCATTGTAAATATCAATGGGTTTGAAATGGTGTGTAGAAAATTAGTTAAATAAATACTCCATATCCCAATGGAAAAGCACTAGTATAGAGTTTCTTATTAGAATAATTCTTCAGTGTGCTTCCGTTTTGCTTATCATTTTGGTTGGCAGTGTACAATGTGTCTTTAGTCTGTATTGTTTAATAAACAAAGAAGATAGTTACAGTTTCATAGATAGAGTTTGGAAGAAGGAACGTGGTTATCAATTTCTTGGAACCTCGTAGGAAGGACTCCATCCCCAGTTGGAGCCAGGTGTTAGCACCTAATTTGCAGTGAGAAAATTTTGTATCCTCTCCAAAGTTCTATTGGGTCAAAAAGGTCAATTTGAGTCAATTTGTTTTTGGTTTGGTCTATTCTGTTGTCAATAATACAAAATTATGTAATGAGTCTTAAGAAGTGTCTCCCATGAGTCACATTCAGGTCAAAAAGTTAGTTTGTTCTATGAAAATCTTGGCTTCCCAACAACAAAGTTATAGGGTCAAACATCATTACCTTTATTGAAGTTTTGAACAACTGGTAGAGAATTGTCGCTATCATAAGTTCTGCATTAGGGTTTAAAGGGTAATTAAAGGTTATAGTTACGTTAAATAAGTCATGCAAATATTGGCTGGTGAGTCATTTAAAAAATTATCATATGATGGTACATCCCAAGATTGGCAATTATATCCTCCGACAAATCATAATTAATCTTTGACATGTCAATTTCAAAAGTTGTTAGCCACACTACCCAATCACTATAATGATTATGATTTCTTGATATGACCCTGATGTATACTGGTTTCATTTTTAAAAATGATGAATTTTTGGTGTCATTTTCTTACCTAAATTGTAATTCTATTCATTATTTCCTACTAATTTTCAGCTTAGCAAGTTAGAAAGGTAGAATTCTCAGCTTGCAGGAAATGGGTAAAGGAGGAAACGTTGTATGAGTGGAAGCAGAAGGTGTTGAGTTTTTGGAATCCTACTTTGAGTTCATTGATCAATTTAAATAGGCTAGTTGGTTCTCTCTATGTGAGAGGCTTCAAGGATCCAATCTGAAGGTCTCCAGAGCATTTGCAAAAAAAATTGATGGTGGTGAGTTTAAATTTAGATATTTTATTCTACAGGTTTTAGAGGCTTCCATTGCAGCTGCTACTAATCTACCCACGAATGGAGAAAAATGGTTTAAGAACCAAACCATTACTAATGCATAAATAAATCATTTCTTAAATCCAAAGCATCAAAAACCTGACTAGAGCAAAGGTATTCCAAGGAGCTGGCTCAAAGACAAATGGGGCGATTTGCTGAAGATGGTTCAAAGTTACATCACCTGTGAAGGTAGATATACTATCACTCTGATGTATCACATGATATTTTTACTGCATTTCATAGGAGAAAGGAGAATGAGTGTTCCATTTTTCTTGTTAAAGAGTTTAACAAAAATGTCAGCTAAAGTTCAAGCTCATCCAGAAAACACCAAACATAGTATTATCCACCAAGGTTTAATCAAATTCTTAATCATGGAGGAATTGAACAAAACACAAAGGACTTGGAAACATTTCTTAGTTGGTTTTAAAGCATAAATTCATGAGCCACTAGCTACAGAAGCAGATACTCCTATTGAAAGAATTAAAATTCTCAAAAACCCTAGAGGTATGGTTATCAGGTCTTCCTTTGCAGAACAGGAAATAAAAATAGTTATAGGGATGACTATGAGTGTTGCAAGAAATATTTCCTTTGAAGAAATAAGCACATGGAAAGAGGTAGTAGAATTTGTTCTAGAGGAGAGAAGTCCATATCCTGAAGTTAAAAGGGTCTATAACAGGAAAAAAAGAAGAATAACTATTGTTGATCCAATAACTACAGATCCAGTTATTGAGAAACCCTCCAATATCACAACAATTAAAAAAAATTCTAGGAAATCCTCTCAGAAAGTTAAACATAAAGCTCTAGAAAAACATGTGTCTAGAAGACCACATACTTGTCTGACGAATAAGCTGAAATTAAATTCAAAATCGAATGCAGATCCTTCTTTAAATAATGTATTACTCATCATAGAAGATTATTCAAAGGGATCCTTGCCATAGAATGAGGAAAGACAAAGGGAGACAAAACTTCATAAGTCTATTCAAGACAAGCTAAAGAAAAAGTATAAAAAATCAACAAAAACAAAGAAGAACATTTCTGAAATTGAAAGGCTTAGTCAATCTTTGGAGTTGGGATATTTGGAACCTCAAAGTTTCATGCCAATTGAAGAAAATGAACACGATGAACCTGAAACAACTTTATAAGAACATGTGGTTTGATCTCAACCAAATTGTAAACATATTCTAAACTTACCATATTCAGATAGTGAGGGTTCTGAGCTAGACAAGGATGAACATAACAAAGAGGTATCAATACAGAAGCTAGTCACAACAACACAGCCAAACAACAAAGGGGACAAGAAGATAGAGAAGATTCAAAAACAATTGAAGAAGTTTAAGAGCTTGATCAATCACTTCAGACATGAGAACGCTATGTTGAAAAAGAAGAATAAAAAGGTTATTGAAAAGAAGGATAAATTGGTTATAAAACATAATAAGTTATGTACTTGGGCTTAGAAATTATACCAAACAATGGTAAGTTTTTTAGATAGGGTAGGAAATTGAAAACAAAGTGGTTACAAGAGAAACTCAGAAACCAAGACAGGAGCAATCTCAAGTTGCTTGCAGAAGCTATTCAACATGTTTTATAAGGAGTAGTATAGAGACTTCAAATGATAAGTACCAAATGCTATCAAAGTTTTCATCAACATAACATATTAATTTTGGATAAGGACATGTCTCTAGAAGATGATTCAAAAATTTTAAGACTGAACTTCTAGTAGCGACTTCTACACTGGAAAACTCAAAAGTGCTACCAGAACTTATGAGGATGACAATTTTTCATATGCAACATATCTATAAAGTCATTTATCCTATTAATAACCCTCTTTCATATTTTTATCTTCTTTATAAAGTTTGTATATGCCAATATGGGATCGAGATCTAAGATATGAGGTGGTCAAAAGGAAAGACTTAGAAAGTGAATCTGGAACTGAAAATCGGATTTCATGCTCCAAATCAGGAAATTTGATTATGATGTCTATGGATATTGTTTCTATTTCTAAGTTAGGTTCAGATCCATTTATTTTGTATCTTAGATCTATTTTTGAATTAATTTTGTATATATAAAAGGTAGAATGAAAATTGAAGAGAGAGTTGAGTTTTGGTTTTAGGAATTGGTTGTAAAGATATATTTTATGCAAAATTGCAGACTTAATGAATATGTTATATTACTGAAGAAATATTGTGAGTTCAATATCAGGTTGTGTCTATTCTGTTCACAGTCCTTTTCTTTCTTATTTGCATGATTTGATTATTGATGAAGAATACATTAATGGTCTATGAATTATAGATTCTTGAACAATTAAGACTTGTTGTGATTTCCTATATTTCATAAGTTTCATTCAAGTATTTAAGTTCATAATTGGAAAGCTTTTTTGGTTATAGAATATTCAACCTTGTGAATGTGTTAATTGAACATCTTGTGAGATTGATACATTTACATCTATGCTTCTCCTTTCTTCCCTCTTTCACTTATTTAATCTAAAGTGTTTGAATATTGATTTCATTTTCCTTCAATCCATGAGATGTAGTAGATTATTATGAGAATTTTCCCTTGATTCCGATATCCCAATTCCAATTACCTAATCCACCAACCAAAACATAAATTATTATATTTTGTGGTGCCTAGGCTTTTCTCTATTGCAGTCGAGAGTAAACTCTAGGAGCTAACACCAACTCTAAAATGTATTTTCCTTTGGACAATATGCTAGTCAAAATCCTTTTTACTTTCCCACTTTTGAGGTTGGACGTAGGTTTTGCAATAGCTATATCTCTGCCCTCTGCATAGCTATTCCTTTCGCACATCACACAAGCTCTAAATCACTACCCTTTGCTTACAAATCTGAAAAAATCAACCTCTGACAAATCATTGGGATATCGTCCAAATCACATCCCCTATCACAATTCATCGTTCATATGCACGAGACTGCACGACCATAATTGGCATGAATTGTCTACACAAGAATTGAAAATACACAGTATTGGATGTGTCAGTGATACTCCTCTGCCATTACTGAGATTTGCAACACATAGTCACATCGAGTGTCGCCATATGTTCATAGAAAAATCCTTCATACAAATTACAAAATGCATGTCTTTTTCAACTGTATTTTCTTATACTATAATC
>JASDQU010739716.1:30653-44239 GCA_032191745.1 Picea mariana | reverse complement strand
ACCAAGGGAGTCTGAGCAAGTGGTATTGGGAGGGACACTTGTCACCACCTGGTGAACTCGTACCACCCTCCCAATACCACTTACCACCCCTGGGGGGTCTGAGAAAACCACTTTACCCCTCCAAAACCACCCTCCCAACTTCAAAAACCGTTTTTTTCGCCAGTTTGACCAGTCTGATTCCGAGGGTGATTCCAGGAAAATGGAGAATAATTTCAAAATCTGAGAGAGGTTTTTGTTCATCACAGGGTGAATAAAAAAAACCTTTCCCATAATTTACACAGGTGTCAGAAGTTGGGAGAATCGAAGCCATCTTTGAGACATATGCTTCAAGCTTCCATTTTTTCCGGTTTCAATCATGCTTTTGCGAGATCTATTTCGGTGAGCCAGAGATGAAATTGGAAAAACTGGAAGAGATTTTTTTCTATCACATGCTCATCTACAATAACCTCTTTCATTTTATACACAGGTGTCATCCTTGAGGAGAAAACAATGTCTGAGTTGACCCCTTTTTTCAACAGTTTGGCCCATCTTTCATGGCGAATAGTTCAGGATTTTCAAAGATTTATTTCCATTTTTGGCTGAGGTGGTTGAATTCGACCTCTTGAGCCTGGGGAGATTTTTTTCTATATATTGTAACAAGTTAAATGTACATGGGTTGATTGGAGACCTTGGTATCCTAGGAGCTATTATGTAACCTTTCAAGGATTGACCAGAAATAGAAAAACTATTCACAGGATTCTTGTGTCGAAGTGTTGGTGGTGTTATCCTTCCTTGTTGAGTGTTTCTTCCTGTTATCATTCCATATGTTTTTTCAGTTCTTGTTATTAAAAGAGATTAAATAGAACATAATTTATTGTTATAATACTATGTATTTGATCTTTTGATAATCTCTATGTTTCCCATCTGAAGCTAAGCTAGGGAATTCTTAATTGCTCCTCTGATTAGTAAATCTCTTTCATTTTCACTCTTATCCATTATAATTTTAATTGATTCAATCCAACATTTTTACTACCTCTCCCTGTAGATAAAACTTCTTTTATATCTGAGATCGATTTTTATATTTGAACACATACCCCATAGCCCAATGGAGACTTAAAGCATTCCTTCGGCCAATCATTCAAAATTAAAGAAAATTATATTTTTAAGAGCTAGTCTAAGATCCATACTCAAACCAATCTAAATCTGATAGAGAGATCCCTCTCTGAGTCTTAGAGGGCTAGATCCTTGAATCCAAGTGGTTTTGTGGTTACCCCTGCCAATTTTCTCCTCAGCCTGGGAAATTACAGGGTGTTAACATAATGGCGACCATATTGGGGAACTTTCTCCAGTAGTGCACTTCAAGTTCCAGATATGATTACTGATGGTGGACAGTGATCAGACACAAGAAGGCTGAGATCATTCACCTAGTGACTCCATTCTCCATATCAGTTCCAATTCGAAGACTCCACTGGAGGAAGAATCTAAAACATGACAAAGCAATCCAGAAAGATCAAGTATTTGAGTTCAAATTGTATTCAAGACATTGTTGATTTTATCTGTAATTATATTCTCTCCTATTATAATCCTGGTCAAGAATTTATTGTTGAAATTCATAATGATCAGTTTCAAGCTGAAGAACCTCAAAGGATTCAACCTTTACCTCTAGCTCTGGTACACACTCCAATATTTGTAGATAGCCCAGTGAGACACAAACCTCCTCCTTTATCTCCTACCATTGTTGAAACTCCAGTTAGCCCTTGCTTTACCCCTATACCTGCAAAAATCCTAGACATATACAAGCCCCTATATTTTCCTCCTATTCTCCATGACCTCTGTTGGGCCCGAGATATGATCAATTTTATGATAGTTATTATACACTTTTGTCGAATGTATATATGTGTTTTTCATCTTTTGAAGGAGCTTTTTGAGGAATTTCATGATAAAACGGTATGATCGACACTCGGTACGTATAATCCATGTTTAATGATTGTATTGGATATAATTCATCATGTTTTATGATTTACAAGAGCTAATTCACAGTTTTTTATGTTACAGGGCGAAAATGAATTACGTTTCTGCTTCCAGCACTCGTTCCAATACTTCATCCGGCACTATTACAGGCAGCAAACTTAAACATTAATTTTTGGGAGGATGCAATGGAATTTGAAAAATTCGGCACATGGGTTTTGTGCGCAGTATTCCCAGTTAGTTCCCACGTGAGACATTTCCTGAAATTGTGAACGGATTAAGAGAATTTTGTGGTTCTCAATTTGGCATCCAACACTCGTTCTGGTACTCGATCCGACACTCCATCCTGCACAAAAACGTAGGGTGACTTGGCGGTTATGGTATTGGCGGACAGTGATGGGAGAATCGGGAATGTGGGTTTTGTTCATGCTTATCCCCTCTAGCTACTGAACTCTTGACAACTTGATTTTGGGTTGTTATGGAGGGTGATTATTGGCTCACTATGTTTCGGCAATTAGGGCACCATTAATGAAATTTGCCAATTTTAGAAGTGATTCGAACCTCCTGTGGTCAACCACTTGGTTTATAAGATTATAAATACCACTAGGATGGTCAGATGATTGTTAAGCATTATAATTGTCAGTGTGATAGACAGGAAAACGATTTCACTATGTTTTGTTATTTTACATTGCCAGATTACATAAGAAATGCGTTTTTGAGTTTTCATGGTAAATTCAAGTTGTTGAGTCCATGGTTAGATTATAGGAAGTAGCCACGACTTGTTGGGGGGCCCACCAGCAGTCTGGTTACTGTCTTTGTGTTATTCATGCATTTCATAATTTAATTGCTCTCTTTATTTCTTGTACATGTGTTTTTATTATGTTAAATTAGTTTGTTGTAATTTAATTGCTTTTACTCTCTTTTGCAGGTTAGAATGAAGAGTTGTGCTAACATGAATTAATCTTGTAGATTAGGAACGAATTTCCAAATCCCTAGACTAACCCCATGTATAATTAGATGGTATATTATGTCTTTTATTCCTGATTTTAGAATCAAGTTAAAACAGAGTTTTAATTAGGATAGAACATAGTTTTTTTAATTGAGCTTTCTTCGACAAGGATTTGATGGATGGATAGAGTTGATTTCAGTTTTTGATGATAGATTGCTTATTTCAGTTTTACATATATCTTGCTTACTTAATTGTTGATTAATGCAATTGTTAGTTTACTTTTTAATGTCATGTTTTAAATTTATGTTTTTAATCATTTCTTTATTGTAGTTTGAATTGTTAGAATAGAGGTGGCATAATTTCCTTCATGTAATTTCCTTACTAGAGTTAAATTGCAATTATATTTCTTGGTTAATTGTTTAATCTAGTTTTGATTACATAGTGTAGAAGTATAATGATGATTTTGTTATGTTGTTGATGGTTTATACATAAATATGTAGGGTTTTACCTTCTTTCTTAGGAACTATCCATCGATCCTTGGCCCAAAAGTACTTAGGTTACCTAGTTTCAAGTTGCTTAGTAGGGTTTGCTCATTAGATAGCTTTTGCTTGAGTAGATTAGCCTTAGATAGCTTCCTTCCTTAATTAGACTATACTCCTACCAACCCTTCTACCTTTGGCATATATTTTGCTACAACTCTAAGTTTACTTACCCCGGGTTGACAATTTAAATTGAGGGTATTTTAGTGTGTTTTTAGTGCATATATAACACCCATCAATTTTGGCGTCGTTGCCAAGGAGTTGTCTCAAGGTAAGAAGTAGTTAGGAAATAGATCATTTCTAGACCTTAGCATTAGATTGGTGGCAGGGGAACTTTAAGACGAGAGGTAAGAACCTGTGCATCTGTTATTGCAGGCTCCCCCAAACCCAATGGTATTTTTTCTTTTTGTTTTTGTTTTCTTTCATGAATATACCTAGAGATCGAAAAGGTAGATACGTCAAACCTTTCAACCAAGGTTCCTTCCGACCTTTTTGGGGGAAGGAACATTCCACTCATAAAATTCGCAGACCTATACCGAATAATAGGATCTAGCTCAACCCAAAGAACTAAAGCAGTCTCTAAAGAGACTAAAACAAAGAGCACTATAAAACAAAAGTTGAAGCATCAATAATAGTGGGACATGAGGCAAGACCACTTGAGCCCTCTGTAGAACCAACCAACACAACCTTTGTTTTCTTACCACCACCAGGAGAATGAATTCGAAGGTGACCATTAGTTTGGAAGAACTCTCTCAAATCCTAGCAATAGCTGGGATCTCTTCTTCTCAGGAAGAACACATCTTGACAATAGCCAAGAACTTGTCTCCCTCTCCGGAAATATTAGAAGAATCAAGGTCCTATGAGCTACAAAATGATTTTCCTTGCCAAAATGCAAAGGAAGATGAAAAATTATGGACTACATCCAGTGGAGAGCAATCATTAAGACCTGAGATTGAGGAGTTCTCAACATCCATCTGAGTAGATCCTTTATGTAATTCAAAAATCAATCATCCAGAAGAAGAGGATCTGCATAACATAATGAAGGAGAACATAGAAATTACTATTGATGAACATCAAGATTACATTGAAATTTGGTTTCAAGAGGTCATCAGGCCACAATACAATTCTCTTCTTCAACACCTTCTGATGCCAAAATAAGTAGGCTGGTTTGTTCTTCATATCCAGGTAATCACTGCAATAAATTTTTCATATATGGATATGAGTATGTTTCTTATCTTGCTCTGCACATGGTTACATTGGAAGAGTTCTTACACTTGAATAAAGATTTTTCCCTTTCTTTTTAGGTAGGGTAGGATAGTAAATAAAAGTTGCATGTTGTTAGTTTAGCTTAGAAGTCTAATGCAGCCCCATTTTACATTTTATTTTAATAAGAGAACTATGAGATACACATTCCTATGACTTTATCTTATTGATCTCATTAGTTTATTATATTTTAGAGTGTGGTTTTTGCAAACAATTTTAGAGATCTCTGTAGGTATTTATATCACCAAGGGTAGACAATTCCAAGGAAATATAAAAGAAGGATTTTCTTCAAAAAAACATTGTTACACTTGGACCTTGTTGTTTGCTAAGCATCAAATGAATAATGACTTGTTGTAGTTAGCCATGTTTTTATAAATATTTTCATCCTCTTGTTCTTAACGCATATTAAGAAGCAATTGCTCTTGAAAACCTTCACCACGATATAAGGAAGTGACACCGTAACCATCAAGCTTAGAGGTCTCTCATACAGTTTCTTCAAGAAACCTGAATAAGTGAGTAAAGTATATTTATTAAAGAGTAACAAGGAGGTCTGATTAGCGGGTAGTCATGGAAACATCACAATAACTTACAAAAGAAGAAAATGAGTTGAGCCTAAAGATACCTTTCTGTTCTTTCTCAATGGTACCATCCACTACACACTAAATATCTTGATTATATCATATCTTTAGATAGGCCACATCCACTTAAGTACCCCTTACATCAGGACAATCACTAAGGAATATAGATAATAGAAAGTCATCCTCTAACATAAATACCATCCCAATAAAAAGAAAGAAAAAGTTGTTTTCAGAGTTGTCCCCCCATCTTCTTGCATAAAGAAATCTTATACTAAAATCTTAAAAGATGGAGGGCCAGTCTCTGAGGGTGTAAGAGGCTGACCCGTCGGGATACTGAACAGGTCTGCTGGCAGCGGGTACCGGCCTATGGTATGACTAGGTAAACCCGTCGAAGTACTGAACAGGCTTGCTGGCAACGGGGCATTCTACCTAGCAAGGATGATAATCTGAAAAATAAATAAATAATAAATTTAAACTTGTCCTGATGTATGACATTACTTGCAGACAAAGCTGACATGAAGTATGCATGGTTAAGCTAAGGTTAATGAACTCCATAAACTTGCCATTGGGAACTAACTCTAAGACTATCTTGAAACTCTCTTGCCTATCTCTTCTTATCTATATATAGGATCTCTTATCCTATAAGTGGGGCCATCTTCTAACCATCTCGTCAGACCTATCTGTGAAACTTATCTTTACACTTTACAAACTGTAAATCTTCGGCTATTGGGAGAACTGACTGGTTTCCTATATTTTTTATCGTGAGGTGTCATAATACTTATGTGTGGGGGAGGGGTTCATGAGTTGACAAATGATAACATTGCCTAGAAGAAGTAAATATTTGTAAAAATTCATGTATTATTTTCATGATACAGGTTATTACATCAACAGTCATTTTATTTTTGAAGTGCTAAACTCCTGTGTACTATAAATTGTTGTATATATCCTTAACAGACCACTCTGTTGGTTTATTTTTGTTACAGGTTGTTCTTTGTAGGTTTGACATTACATTTTCTATGCTTGTTACAGGTTGTTCATTGTAGGTTTGACATTACATGTTCTATGCAAGTGGATTGAGTGAACATGGTGGCAAAATAAACAACAATGGAACACTCTTAGATTGCCTCAACTCTTATTCACTATGTTTGTGGCCTCTAAGGAATAAATTGCCTCAACCACAAAGCTCCCAAGAGTTGGAGACCGCTGATTTAAACACCACCAATTTCTAAGAGAAATCTACAACAGGATTTTCAAAACCGAATTTCAGAACATCTTTGGGGCTAAGGGATACTCCAAAGAGTGGATAAAAGAGGAACTAATCAACCCTCTCATAATCATCACCAGATTGATTACATGTGAAGGTAGATATTTCATATTTAAAGCCTATCACTTTCAATTATTATCTCACTTTCAGTTCAATAATCCATTGAATTTTCCCTTTTTAAAGAGTCTTGAGAAGATGCCTTCCCAAGTGAGGAAGAATGTAACCAATCCCCATAACAACTTATTTCACCACGGCCTTATCAAACTACTTGTCTTAAGGTAAGTTGGAAAAACAGGAGAAAACATGGGATGAGTTCATTTACCAAATTGCAAACCCTCATCTTAAATCAAAACTAGCAAGAAGACTCTTGATCTAGGGACTGTTACTCCACCCAAACCCTCATGCTCAAGTTAATCCTTTGCCGGACCAAAAGTCCAAGAAACTTGTAGATACCCCTGCAGCCTCATCGGGAAAAAGGACCAAGAAGCCTATTTCTAATTCATGGCATGAGAACGTGCCATATCTTCTGTTTGGGGGGAGTTTCCTGAGCAAAAAAAATGCTAAGCACTGCCCATTTGTATAGCAAACCCATGAGAAGAGGAGGTAGGATTTCTGTCAAAATTTTGTCATATTGTCTTTTTACAATGTCTTGGGATATTGTATCAGCAGTTGTTTGTATTGGTATGCTAAAATTATATACTACTAACATCATTATGTGTTTTATAAGCTTGATGTGCATTTTTTTATACTTAACTACTCTTTGTGACAAATACATAGCAATAACAACTGCTAAATACTTACTGCCATCTATATTACAAGCTTATGAAAAGAGGAACAATTGTTTGAATTGTTACAGATCGATGAAAGGAAATAACAATTCTCCTGATTCACCATGCCTACCAGTACAAACCAAGCCTTTTGTTAGTATTTGTTAGTTTGTCAATCACCTGTGATCAAGTTTTCTCTTTCATGTGATTGATAGGGTTATTAGGTCAAATTGTTATATTTTCAAAATAAATTTCTCAAATACAATTTGACATATCTTGGTTATAAAATGGTCATTGGTGTGTCTAGGTGTCCTTACTACTCCCTCCACTCATCCAAAGTCATAAATTTTCATCATGGTCATGCCATCATTCCTTGTCATCAATTTTCAAATGATTGTCTTGGTCAAACATTTACTTCAAAATTGGTTTCTGAATTAAGGAGGATGAATTTGAAAAAAGTGAAAGAGGTTTTTGTCAATAATAGACCAAGAAACAAAAACATCCTTCATTTTATGCACAGGTGTTATCATTTGAGAGAAATTCCCCAAATACAGTCGCTATAGGAGGGTTCTTTGCACATTTGGACAACTTGACTCGAAGTCAGTTTTTAAGAGGTTTAGAGAAGGAATTTGTAGTTCTTGATGGTTCCATTATGTAGCAGACATTATAAACTTTTCAACCATATCACTTTTAGCCCAAAAATCCTCTAGGAAGGGCTCCAAAATCCTTATCAAATACCACGTTGTGCTTCTGCAAGTTTTGAGTAACCAACTTCACACTGGGATTATGAACAAATGGGAAAGTAATTTTAAAACATGGAGGAGGTTTTTGTTCATAACACACCAAAACCAAATAACCTCTCTCGGGTTTTGAATATACTTTATGGTTTGGGATATATTCTATCATCTTAGAGGCCTAGTTTTTCAGGAAATAAAACACTTTGTTTTTCATGTTTTATACATGTTTTCTTTTCGTGTTTTACTAACAACTGAAAGTGAATTTTTGAAAACCAAGAGAGGTTTTTGTCAAGGACATACTCAAAAAAAAAAACCTCTCTCATTTTTTACATAGGTTTTACTACCTTGTAGTTATAGGTGTCACTTTGATACCTATTTTTCACAAGTTCGCCAGGCCAGAATTGTTGCATTTTTTTGAAGTCACTTTTGGAACTAATTTTGCAGAGGTAAAATTGTTGTTTTTCATCATTTAAAGGATCAAGGGTATAATATACATCTCAAGGCTTCCTCACATGTCATCAATAGGCTCCAAAAACTCCAAACCCTTCAGTTCAAACTTAGAGAGCATGAAACATTGAGTTGTCATTTACGTCGTGATAATGTTGTCCTACAACCCAAGATGAATTCTCTACAGCATTAGGTTGATGATATTAACTGCCACCAATAATATTCTCTGGATGCAATTGAAACACCATGGAAATCCTAAGTCAAAATTCCCCGGGCAAGAGGGAGAAGCTTCTAAAGCTAATCCACCTCCTCCTTCACAAGTTTAGTCATAAAGGGCAATTTCTTTTTGTTTGCAGTGGACCTGCAAAATCTTAGGTGTGGGGGTAATTTTGGGCCCGAGATATGATAAATTTTATGACAGTTATTATACACTTTTTCCAAATGTATATATGTGTTTTTCATCTTTTGAAGGAGCTTTTTGAGGAATTTCATGATAAAATGGTATGATCGACACTCGGTACATATAATCCATGTTGAATGATTGTATTGGAAATAATTCATCGTGTTTTATGATTTCCAAGAGCTAATTCACGGTTTTTTATGTTACAGGGCGAAAATGCACTACGTTTCTGCTTCCAGCACTCGTTCCAGTACTTCATCTGGCACTATTACAGGAAGCAAACTTAAACATTAATCTTTGGGAGGATGAAGTGGAATTTGAAAAATCCGGCACATGGGTTTTGTGCATAGTATGCCCAGTTAGTTCCCAGGCGTGTCGTTTCCTGAAATTGTGAATGGATTAAGAGAAGTTCGTGGTTCTCAATTCGGCATTAGGCACTCATTTTGGTACTAGATCCGACACTCCGTCCTGCACAAAAATGTAGGGTGACTTGGTAGTTATGGTATTGGCGGCCAGTGATGGGCGAATTGGGAACGTGGGTTTTGTTCGTGCTTATCCCCTCCAGCTACTGAACTCTTGACAACTCGATTTTGGGTTGTTATGGAGGGCGATTATTGGTTCACTTTGTTTCGGCAGTTAAGGCACCATTAATGAAATTTTCCATTTTAGAAGTGGTTCGAACCTCCTGTGGTCGACCAATTGGTCTGTAAGCTTATAAATACCACTAGGATGGTTAGATGATTGTTAAGCATTATAATTGTTAGTGTGATAGACAGAAAAATGATTTCACTCTGTTTTGCTATTTTACATTGCCAGATTACATAAGAAAAGTGTTTTTGAGTTTTCATGGTAAATTCGAGTTGTCGAGTTCGTGATTAGATTTTAGGAAGTAGCCATGACTTGTTGGGGGGCCCACCAGCAGTTTGGTTACTGTCTTTGTGTTATTCATGCATTTCATAATTTAATTGCTCTCTTTGTTTCCTGTACATGTGTTTTTATTATGTTAAATTATTTTGTTGTAATTTAATTTTTTTGACTCTCTTTTGCAGGTTTAGAATGAAGAGTTGTGCTAACATGAATTAATCTTGTAGATTAGGAATGGATTTGCAAATCCCTAGACTAAGCCCGTGTATAATTAGATGGTAGATTATGTCTTTTATTCATGATTTTAGAATCAAGTTAAAACAGAGTTTTAATTAGGACAGAACATAGTTTTTTTAATTGAGATTTCTTTGACAAGGATTTGATGGATGGATAGAGTTGATTTCATTTTTTGATGATAGATTGCTTATTTCAGTTTTACATAGATCTTGCTTACTTAATTGTTGATTAATGTAGTTGTTAGTTTACTTTTTATTGTCATGTTTTAAATTTATGTTTTTAATCATTTCTTTATTGTAGTTTGAATTGTTAGAATAGAGATAGCATAGTTTCCTTCATGTAATTTCCTTACTAGAGTTAAATTCCAATTATATTTCTTAGTTAATTGTTGAATCTAGTTTTTCTTACATAGTGTAGAAGTATAATGATGATTTTGTTATGTTGTTGATGGTTTATACATGAATATGTAGGGTTTTACTTGCTTTCTTAGGAACTATCCATCGATCCTTGGCCCAAAAGTACTTAGGTTACCTATTTTCAAGTTGTTTAGTAGGGTTTTCTCATTAGATAGGTTTTTCTTGAGTAGATTAGCCTTAGATAGTTGCCTTCCTTAATTAGACTATACTCCTACCAACCCTTCTACCTTTGGCATATATTTTGCTACAACTCTAAGTTTACTTACCCCGGGTTGACAATTTAAATTGAGGGTATTTTAATGTTTTTTTAGTGCATATATAACACCCATCAACCTCCCTACTAATTATAGAAATAATATGCCCAGGTTTGATGGAGAAAATGTGATGATCACTGCTAAAAAGCACATCCAAAGTCTTGAGGATTTTATTGATCTGTTTGAGGTGGAAGAAGATGATGTATGTATCAGGATTTTTTCTCTATCATTGCAAGGTAAAGTCAAAATTTGGTTTAATAATCCTCTAGCTACAAGCATTAGCAATTTCCATCAATTCATGCAAGTTTTCCTAGATCGATGGGTGATCATGAGAAATGTCTTTCTAATCCTAGAAGATTACGACCATTTGAAAAAACGGCCAGGGGAAACAGTACAATAGTTTTCAACAAGGTTCAATAAGGTATATCATGAAATTCATGTTGATATAAGGCCACCCCCAGGATTAGCTCACTTGCATTTCCCATATGCCTTCAATCCTGAGATGGAATTCCAATTAAGAGAAAGGAACACTACAACCCTTGAAGAAATGAAAAAGATTGTAGTTGATGTGGAAGCTAACTTGTTGAACAAAAGGTCCAAGCTAAGGGCAGAAGAGAAAGATAGAACAAAAAAGAAACGGATGACATCTTCAGAAGTGAAACTAGATGTCCTGGCAAACACTGTAAAGATATGATGCAAACGATTAGTAGGAAACATAAACCTGTTGTTCAAAGATCACATGTTCCAATAGTTCCAGAACAGACAAGGATCAATGTCCCCAAACACTTTGCATCTCATCCTTGGTATCATGAATTGGATAATGATTGTTTCATGTATTCAATTCATAACACAGTCAAAGATGAAACTCCATCTCAACCTATAGAGGAACAACCAGTTGATATGATGTGCATGTTTGATGACATTTCTTACCTGAATAATCTACCCAAGTACGATCAATATGATGATGATTGTGTGGTTGAAATAGATGTTGACTGTTCAAAGCAATCAACAGCATGTTGTTGGCAGGAAGAAGATCAGTTGCAACTCAAATATGACGATCAACCTGTGCATATTAATCAAGATTGCAAGGAGGAAAATGCAGAAAATTTTCAAGAAAGTGCAAACTGTCTGCCCCTATGTTTTGCTTCGCTCCTCAGAAAACATTGCAATCATATTGTAAATAGTAAGAATGAGGAGTTTTATGATGAACCAGTTGAGGAAAATAGGGATGATATAGAATCTTCTTCAGATCCGGAGGTGCAGCCCTTGAATCTTTTTAAATGTCAAACCTCAGATGAAATCATAGAGCATGGGACAGGTAATGAACTGATATATTTTGATTCCTTCCCCTTATGCTTTAGTTCATTTCAGATTGTGAGAGGGAATCTTAGTCATATTCTGGTTGAGAATCACAGTTAAAGCCATGAAATGCCAGTAGAACTAATGACACGGTCATCTAAAGCACTTTATGACCCAATAGTTGATATGTTGGATAGATTGTGTTTTCAAAGTCAGATTTCATTTACCCCTAATGATTTCAAGAGTTGTTATGATATGGATATGATCAGACAGATAGCTCCAATGTCTTGTTTGGTAGAAGTATTAGTACAAAAATCATCATACCAAATACAAGCATGTTCTGAGTCACTTGAACACATGTGTGGCACCTGGTCATGAGGTTGAATTGATTGAGTCAGAATATCCAGTAATGGGTCAAGTCTATCTTGATCCAGTGGCTATTTATATGGAGAAATTTTTCATCACAAAGCCACAATGCATTCCCAGTATTTTTGTTGTCTGTCAGGTTTATCAAGCTCCTTGTGATGAATATCGGGCTGGAAATATCCACTACATGTCATTAACAGTTTTGTTTCTAAGTTGGGTGAAAAATAGTGAAAGGGCCAAGGTATCAGATCCAATATTTGATTGGTTATATTGGATATTTCATATTCATTGAGGTCGTGAATTCTTAGGTTATAATAGGATGTATGTACATAAATAAGATCGTCATATCAGCATTTTTTAATTATCATATTTACAGTATGCAAATAAGCTTGCTGGGAAAGCATGCTTTCCATTTCATTTCAGTGTCACTTTGAAGATTTAGTCAAGTTTGGAATAGGTACAGGTTGCAGATTTTGGGATCATCCCAATGGATAAGGCACTAATCTACATGTTCAGAGTTCAGTGGTTCTTAACACCTCCTGAAAGAGATGTCATCCCCAGGTGGAGCCGATGTTGGGGTCCTATAATCATAGGTAACTTGTTTCTTCAGCTTCTTATTTGGCGTTGCTCCCGTGATAAATACATCTGGTTTGTTGGGCTCGGTTAATTCCATTGCCCCCTCCATCCATTTCACTTGATCCTTCTTCACCCTGTTGCATCCTTCATACACCTCTGCGCCACTCATCCTTAATCCATTTTTCCCATTGGCTACATCTCACCCACCACTCATTCCTGGACAAACAAGCTTAGGATAAAAAAAACATTAGGTTAGCAATAAATAGTTAGTGGTATTTTTTAACTCTAATTAGCATAATAATGTTAATATTAATTAAATTAGTGTAGTTAGATTAATAAGTTGTGTTAGAATTGTTAATAATTGATTAATTAGAAATTAGAAATTAACTTAGTTTGATTAAGTTAGCATTTAGGTTAATTTATTAGAATTACCATTAATTAAAAAATAAAAACAATATATAAATATATAAATAACAAACAATATAAAACATGAATTAAATAGAAAATAAACATAATAAAACAAAAATAAAAAACTAAAACTAAATTAAACGACACATAATAAATAAAACGTAAATACAAAAATTAAAAAAAAAAAACACAAAACAAAACATATAATAAAAAATATAAATAAAACAAAAATCAAAAACTTAATCTATCCTAAGTCTACCCACAACATTTCTCGT
>JASDQU010739716.1:12573-30182 GCA_032191745.1 Picea mariana | reverse complement strand
CCCGGGGGGGGGTCTGAGCAAACCACTTTACCCCTCCAAAACCACCCTCCCAACTTCAAAAACCATTTTTTTCACCAGTTTGACCAGTCTGTTTTCGAAGGTGATTCCAGGCAAGCAGAGACGAATTTTCAAAATCCGAGAGAGGTTTTTGTTCAGCATGGGATGAAGAACAAAAACCTCTCCCATAATTTAAACAGGTGTCAGAAGTTGGGATAATCTAATCCATATTTGAGCCATAGTTTTCAGGCTTCCATTTTTTCCAGTTTCAGCCATGATTTTGCGGGATCTATTTCGGCGAGATGGAGATGAAATTGGAAAAACCGAAAGAGGTGTTTTTCCAAAACATGCTCATATACAGTAAAATCTTTCAGTTTATAC
The DNA here is from genome assembly GCA_032191745.1 of Picea mariana. NCBI lineage: Eukaryota > Viridiplantae > Streptophyta > Pinopsida > Pinales > Pinaceae > Picea > Picea mariana. Next base: position 29,804 of record JASDQU010739716.1, on the reverse strand, counting down.
ATAATTGTCACCGTTGAGGAGAAACAAATGTCTGAGTTGACCCATGTTTTCAGCAGTTCATCTCGTCTTTCATGGCGGACAGTTCAGGATTTTTAGGGATTTATTTCTATTTTTGGCCGAGGTAGTTGAATTTGACCTCCTGAGCCTGGGGAGATTATGTTCTATATATTGTAACAAGTCAAATTTACAAGGGTTTATTGGAGACCTTTGTATCCCAGGAGCTATTCTATAACCTTTCAAGGATCGACTAGAAATAGAAAAACTATTCACAGGATTCTTGTGTCGAAGTGTTGGTGGTGTTATCCTTCTTTGTTAAGTGTTTATTCATGTTATCATTCCATGTGTTTTTTCAGTTCTTGTTATTAAAAGAGAGTAAATAGAGCATAATTTATTGTTATAATACTTTGTATCTGATCTTTTGATAATCTCTATGTTTCCCATCTGAAGCTAAGCCCAGGAATTCTTAATTGCTCCTCTGATTAGTAAATCTCTTTCCTTTTCACTCTTATCCATTATCATTTTAATTTATTCAATCCAACATTTTTACTACCTCTCCCTGTTGAGAAAACTTCTTTTAGATCTGAGATCGATGTTTATATTTAAACACAGACCCCATAGCCCAATGGAGACTTAAAGCATTCCTTCAGCCAATCATTCAAAATTAAAACAAATTCTATTTCTAAGAGATAGCCTAAGATCCATACTCAAACCAATCTAAATCTGATAGAGAGATCCCTCTCTGAGTCTTGGAGGGATATATCCTTGACTCCAAGTGGTTTTGTGGTTACCCCTACCAATTTTCTCCTCAGTCTGGGAAATTACAGGGTGCTAACAGGGGGATATCCCTTCAACCAACCTCGTGTGACCTTGTGTTTAACTCCGGTGTGAGCAGAGCCTCCTGATATTACCAATTATACAATGGATTTCTCCACTTCTTTTCTCAGAAACATATGTTGATTTAATTTCCTTGGAGAAGTTTACTCACAAAATCCTATACCAAGGCACTAAATCCTAAGCTAGTTTGTGCACCCTAGAAAATAAAATTGTGATCAATCAATTTTAAATTATAGCGTTAATTTTAGTGGTCGTGATTACTCAAAAAGGTATGGTAGTGAAACTCATGATGTTATGACTCTGCAATAAAAGTAAATATGAATATAATGCAAAGTCCTAACTTCAATTTTCAATGAACGATATGCTTCTGAAAACAAATGCAATTTTCAACTTCAACTCTACAATTCTGAAGTAAAAATGCAATCTTTCACTAAATGCACTAAGTTAATGACAAGGACTCAAAAAGACCAAAATTCCAAGCAATTCAAAATGCCTAATGTTTTTGTATTTTCAATATAATAAAATGAAAATGCATGGACTGATAAGCAACTTGATATATAAATTCTACTATGTATAGAAAGAGATAACTCAAGAAGAATACCCATCCCAATGTACAAGGACAATCAAAATGAAAAGGTGATGAGAAAGACTCCACCCAAAAATTCAACTCCATATAGATTTCCTATCATCCCAGAGACACTTAACACGCACTACAGAGACCTAAGAAGACTCAACAAACATCAAATCCCACCCAGCAACCACCACACCCAGCAAACAATCAAGGAAAGCTCATGTACACAACTGTTTAGGAAAACAGAGTGTATGTACGCAACTTGCAAAGGGACAACCCACGTATATACGTGACTTTCAAGCCAAAAGTCGTGTATATGTTTCAAAAAACAAGGCTAGGCAAGGGAGAAGGCTAAAAACTCAGACCCAGAGTGAACAGGTACTATCAAGCAATGATACGACAAGAAACAAAAAGGAATGAGAGCAATGTAAGGAGAAAAGTACTCCAAACCCTTAGAAATAAGATCAATCCCCAGTATGGTCTCCAATTCTGTTATGAGGGAAAAACTCTCTATGGCTAGGGTAAACCACAACAGATGAAAATGACTGCAGAAATCAACTCTATCCCAAAAACATGCTATATAAACCAATATGCAAGAGAGATAAGAAAGAGGCCTACCTTGTCCAGATGTTCGATGAAGTCCACCGTTGAGCACTTTGACCCAAAGCTATATACCTGCAATTAGTTCTCAACAACCAAGCAAAGCAAGCAGATGGTGATAATATAAAAGGTTAGCACATTAGATAGCATAATCCATTAATATACATAATAAATACACCCATGGATAATAACTCAAATATTTGCAAGATATCAATTGGATGGAAAAGAAGTATTTTTATTAATAAATGATCAGCAGAAGTGAAAATATTACAGACTTTCGTGTCGGCACGGTTCGGAACCAAGAAACTAAGTTCCTTCCAGTTGGGCCTCCACCACTTCAATCCTCCACCAAAGGCAAGCTCATAGAAAGGAGACAATGAGGTTCTCCATCAATAAGGGAAGAGCTTGGGGGTTGAACACTGTGTTCAAACTTAAAGGACAAAGGGATGCAGACTCAATATGAAGTAAATAATTTCTCCAAAGCAACTTTGCTCTCAAAGTTGAATTCTTTCTCATCTTTTCTATAGCTCGGAATTGGCCCATTTATATCCTTCAAATGGAACCGAAGGGCTGAGTTGGAATGTTTCCAGTATTTGGAAGGCCAAGGATCAGAGATCTCCTATCTTGACATGGAAACCCGACATTACTTTTCATTTTTTGGCACAAATCCTGTTGTACACGGGTTGTAGTGGAGCAACCTGTGTGTACGCATGTTGTATAGTAGGAAAGGTGCATACATGTGGAAATTTTTTTATTTTTATCTCTGAAATTTACAAACAAGGATGACAAGTCTGCATGGGGTTATGGAAAAAGGCCTTATGTGAAAGATTGCATAGGGTGAGGCAAATATTGCTATGACAACATGTGTTCCTTCCATAGAGTTGTTCTTCCGTCTAGTGAAGATTGCTTGGAATCCATGACCGATTTTTGTCCCTTGACATGGTGTCCTTCCGAAGAATTGTCCTCTTGGAAGCCATGAGAAGAGAGCTTTGAGCATGATTTTATGATTTCAAGCTCATTAAAAAATGAAACCAGCTTTGAGCATGATTTTCTTATTTCAAGCTCATTAAAAAATGAAACCAGCTTTGAGCATGATTTTCTGATTTCAAGCTCATTAAAAAATGAAACCAACTTTGAGCATGGCTTTCTGATTTCAAGCTCATTAAAAAATGAAACCATCTTTGAGCATGGTTTTCTAATTTCAAGCTCGTTAAAAAATGAAACCAATTACGAGGATAGTTTTGCATCTCTGTGGCAACCTCGTTAAAAAATGAAACAAAGGTTATGCACATAGTTCCTATTTCTGTGTCAAGCTCTTTTAAAAATGAAACATAGTTCTGGGCATTGAACCTAGATTCTCGAGCATGGTTTTTCATCTTTGTGGAAAGCTCGTTAAAAAATGAAATAGATTTCTCCCCTCTTTGATTGAGTCAAGTACTTCGTTACATATAGTATTTAAAGCTTCATTTCATCTGCCTATGTTGTTGGATGAAACGAAGCTTGGGGGGCAATGCTTACAGCCTCTGGACTTCATGTTGAAGTTAAGCCGCTAGTTTCTTCAGCTGGGGAATAGGTACCAACCATCCCTGGATAATGCATTGGGAAGTCGCAAGCATAGTTTTCTCTGGTTCAATCCTGTGTAAAAATGAAACCACCTACCTCAAGGATAGTTTCCTCTGGTTCATGCTTGTGAAAAAATGAACCCATGTCCAAGCATAGTTTTGTTTAGTTTTAAGCTTGTGAAAAAATAAAATATATCTCAAGCATAGTTTTGTTTTGTTTTAATCTTGCGTAAAAATGAAAACAATCCCGAGCTTAGTCTTTGTTCTTTCTCGTGCTTGTAAATTAATGAGAATATAACCGAGTAAACTTTTATCACTTTTTCGGACTCGTAAAGGTAATACAAAAAAGGTAACCCCTGGAGTTCCCTTTATTCTCTTTTCAGACTCTCTAAATATGAAAATATTTCCGAGCAATCTTGGTCTTTTCACGCTCATTAAAGTATTTGAAGAAAACGTTTGTTGAGCAGTAGTTTATCTCTTTTTCGGTCTCATCAAACTACTTTACGAAAAAATGACATTTTGGAGTTTCCTTTAAGCGTTTTTCAAACTCTCTAAATATGAAAAACCATTGAGTTTTCTTTCTTTGGACTCGTAAAACAAACATTGAAAGGCCCATATGGGACCGAACCACTCCTTCCTAGGTTTCGTTAAACATACTTCAAGGGAATCATCCGAAGGATGAGATTACATTTCAAGCATATGTTATCCTCCTCAAGCTTGTGTAAAAATAAAGAGGTACTCGCCAATTTTTTTATCGGACAAATCGATAAGTGCGGACACAAACTAATATCCCTAACTTCAACAGGAAGCTAGAACAAAATAGGGCAGAATACAAACTTCACCTTAGAATTCATTGTCATATAAACTAGTTCAGAGAGGGACAAATGACATACCTTTTAAATAATGATTGATCCTCGCTAGTGTAGTCCTTGTCGCTCCATCTTTGTATTTTTGGGATGGTGGACCTATTTATGAAGCATAAACCGACAAACAAAAAGAACAACGATATATATATTCCAATGAATTCTATGTATAAGATCAAGAAGTTATACAATAAAAGTAAAGACACCTTTATAGGGAAGAAGTGTATTGTTGCATTATATTAAAGGAAAGTGGAGAATACAACCCATGCCTTGATGTTGCAAGGTCCCTTCCAATGGCTCTTTGCTCCAACACATACACCTTTGCTCCAATTCCTTTGAGGAAGAAGATCTACAACCTGACTTAGAGAGCTAAAGAAAAGCTATCTCCAATATAATCTATAGCATAATTATTCAGGTATAACCAATCCTTATCCTTTTCCATGAGAGATCCCTCTCTTTATAGGATGAAAGAGGGATGGATAAGGAGATTAAGATGATCCCACTAAATCAGAGAATCAAGTAAGATCCAAACCGATCAGAGGCCACCACATCTTCTAGAAGATTCCCTTCTAGAACCTTCACAAATTTCACCTTTTTCTCTTGTTTAAGCATCGCCGCACCCTATGCATAAGCAGCCTGCGATGACATCGCAGTCCAATTTGGTGCAGCATGCGATGATCAACCATCGTCTCACCCCAAGCATCTAGCAAAGTGTGATGATATATTTTGATATGGTTTTTAAGGAAATAAGGATGATTCACTTCTTCATGGAGAAAGTCTCATATTACTATCCTTAGGGAACATAGAATTGAGTTATGCACATATCATCACTCAATCACTGGGGTGACCAAACTAATGTTTAACAACACTGAATTCATAGGATAGTAAACTCTGGAAGAAGGCCATGGTTGAAGAAATGGATTCCTTGGATAATAATGAGGCATGGGATCTAGTTAAGTTTCTAGCTGGAAGAAAATTTGTTGGTAGAAAATGGTTGTTTAAGAAGAAGTTTAATGCAGAAGGAAAAATGGAGAAATAAAAAGCTTGGTTAGTAGCAAAATGTTATTCACGGGTAGAGGGAATTGAATTTGGTGAGATTTTTTCTCGTGTTTCCAAGTTAACTTCTATTAGATTCCTTTTATCTATTGTTGTTTCTTTTGATCTTGAAGTGGAACAGATGGATGTGAAGACAACATTCCTACATGGGGATCTAGAAGAATAAATCTACNGGAAAGAAAGAGTTGGTATGTAAGCTAAAGAAGTCACTATATGGTCTAAAGCAATCACCTAGGATGTGGTACCAAAAGTTTGACACATACATCCTTGGATTGGGATTTGTGAGAAGTAGGGATGATCATTGTGTATATTCCAAGCAGGTTGGTAATTAATTCATTTATGTAGTGGTGTATGTTGATGGTAGGAAATAACATGGATGTTATCAAGGAGGTGAAATCACAGCTATCCTCCAAATTTGACATGCAGGATATCGGTGTTGCTAAATTCATTCTGGGAATGGAGATTAAAAGAGATCGTGCAAACATGAAACTCTGGTTGAAGCAAAGAAAATATGTTGAGACGATATTGTAGAGGTTTAATATGCATGGAAATAAAACTGGTGACAAACCCCCCTTTCCTTCTTTGGGCTAACATGACCTTCCGGTCTAGGATCATTCAAGTTGTCGAATCAAATGACTCATCAGGCTCCTGATGGAACCTGTTTGACTTGACACAGGCCCTTTTTACTTCCTTGGCACCCACTATGTGGAACCTGCGAACCCTCTCCTTATCGCTTTTAGCTCTTGCGCTAGAGACACTAGATCTCGGGGCTAGTCATCCTCGTTGATGTGACCACGGACTTATGACCATGGGTCAACTCCCTTCGCGACCCCACACTTCGAGACTTTCATGAATTTCTTCCTCCTCCTTCCCAATTTCTGAATCGGTGAACTCTTCGGGACTAGATCTACGACCCTCGTTCTTCCCGTGATCAATGGCTATGATCGAATTGTGAGATTGGACTTCGCGAGTCCTCTCTCCTCCCACCTCTGCTTTTTTCGATTTCTAAATCAGCAATGCGCTGACCCTACTCCACGTGTCCTCCTCGATGGATGGCCAATATTTTCTTCGCTCTTTGTGAGCTTGCGTAGACTCTTGGTTGTTCTCTTTAGACCTTCTGAAGTTCCTGCTCCTGAACTTCTCGATCTTCTGCCACCTGTCTCCTCCTTGACGATGGATGAATTCTCTGTCTTCGGGACTTCAACAAGTCCTTGACTCCCTTGCACACTTAGCATAAAATTCTCCTTGAGACTTAGGTTGTTCTCGAAGGATTTATGCACTCCTTGCATAAATCTGTGCAACTCTCCTGTGACTTTTCTCAGCTTGAGAACCTTCAAGGTTCCAAGTTCCTCTGCGAGCTTCTCGTGCCCTCCTGGCAACTTCTCGCCCTTCCTCTTGATATTATAAGGTGAATTCACAACACCTTAGGCTGATTCCTTGAGCTTGGCTTAGCTTTTCAATGACTTCTCCCTTAGCCTTATGGAAAGGTTTTAGGGCATATCCTTTCCTTTGTCGATGCACTTCTTGCAAAACCTTCCTTCACCAGAATGTTCAGCAATTCTGGGATTCTTCTACACCTTCAACATTGTATTTCCTGGGTATGCTCACGCAAGCTCGATGCCCTCCTGACAAAGTATTCCAGAGTGTTTAGTAACTCTGAAATATGCCTCTCTCCACACAGTATTTATTTTCAAGGGACTTAACCTCCTTGAAATTTGTCCCTGAGTCTGTATATTTATATGGTGTGCCCTCCTGACAACTTCTCTTCTGAATCCACTGATTTTAAACACGCACTCCTTGTGTCGGCTTATAGAGCTTCCAATCTCTTTTGCACACTCCTTGCACTTAGCCTAGAGAACCAGACTTAACTCAACACACTCTTGGATAGAAAAATGTATTTCTATCCCTGCAGACAATTTCTAACATCCATTGAATAGAAATGTAAAACAGGAAAAACTTTCATTTTCTATTAATGGTCATGGAATGCCAATTTACAATGGTGAATTCTGAGCTGCAAGTGAGTCTCGACTCACTGTATTTTTCTCCTGGCTAACTCTATCCTGGTTAACCTCCTATCGTCTAACCTCTACTTTGCAATAATTACAAAGATTTATACAAGAGGGGCTCAAATGAGCATCCCTTGCAAGCCAGCTAATGGTGTCAAATCACCACTCCTAATGCTTATCGAAAGGCCAAGTTACAATGATGGAAATTATGCTCCAAATCGGATGTAGATCCATTTTCCCGTCGGCCTATTAATGGCGACCTTATCTCCATCTTGTGTGAAAGCACGATCTGGCTCTTCCAGCTTGTCTTCAATTAATTCCTGGATCATGCCTTGGATTCTCAAGGCAAAAATGAGAGGGTGGCGCCTCTCCTTCCTTGAATGCGCACCACGCATGTTAGTTTGATGGCACGTGTTGAGATGGAGCGATGCTCCTACATAAAAAATGGTCAAGGTTCCTATTACTATAGGTGTAAAGTTATCTACAGATCAATGTCCCAAGACACAGGAAGAATAAGAGAACATGTCCCATGTTTCATATGCCAGTGCAGTTGGCAAATTGATGTATGCAATGGTCTGTACTAGACCAGACATTTCACATGTAGTGGGACTTTTGAGCAGGTATATGTCAAAACCAGGGAAGGAGCATTGGAAAACACTAAAGAGAATCTTCAGGTATCTACGTGGAACTACCATTTATGGATTGTGCTACCAAGGAAGAGCGGGATTGGATAGAGTGTTGAACATACATGGGTTTTTTGATGCAGACTGGGCTAGATATTTGGATCATAGAAGATCTAAAAGTGGGTATGTGTTTAACCTATTTGGAGGAGAAATCAGTTGGATGAGAAAAAGACAGGTTGTAGTGGCTCTCTCGACTACATAAGTTGAATACATGGTAGCCACTCATGCAGGCAAGGAAGAAATATGGTTACAAAGATTGTGTTCAGGTATTGGGTTGGTACAAGAAGCAGTGAGATTAAATTGTGACAGTGAGAGTGAAATCTTCCTAGCAAAGAACCTTTCTTATCATTCAAAGACAAAGAATATTGATGTTCAGTATCACTTTTTGAGAGAAATGGTTGAAGAAAAGGAGGTGTTGCTGGAAAATATTGACAATTTGTAGAATGTTGTAGATTCATTGACAAATTATGTGAGCACAGAGAAGTTCTCCTGGTGTAGAGTAACAATGGGCATTGATTCCCTGGATTGTTGACTATGTAATCTTGTGAACCCCTGTATGCAAAGAAAACAACAAGAAGGAGAATGTTGGGTATGTGTTATATTATTTTCATGTGTGTGTGTGGGCGTGTCAGATTCGACAACTGCATCTGGCGATCCCAACTTCCTATTTTAGCGGTTTTTTCTATTTTAGTGGATTTTGCTATTTTTAGTGATTTTCTAAATTAAACTCGGATTAAGGGATTAAGGTTTTGGTAGCTAAGGAATACCAAAAATATTGTATATATTGTATTGTGAATGGTGAAATTAATACAATGAAGAGTTGAAAGTTGTAGCACCAAGGAAGGTTGGTTTTCTCCCAGTTAATGGTTTCCAACTTAAATCTTTGTGTATTGTGTGCATGAGCCATTGATTAATTTTTGTTTTCTTAAGACTCTGTATGCATTTCTTTACTTCACAAGATTAAAACTTAACATCAATCAACTACAAAACAAGAAGAAAAATACAAGCTAACAATAGGGAAACGCAAAATAAGAATCGTGACCTAATCTTCATTGGCATATAGCATACAATGTAGAGGATTTATTACACTTTGGTGCACATTTCCACAACCCCAAAATTAGAACTCTTGGAACTCGCCACTCCCAGCACTTGCAGATCCAGAACAACTCTGTCTCTCTGAACCATAATAGATGACATGGTAGATAAACGCATTAAGAAACCAAAAAAAAAAGTGAACAATACAACTTCAAAACAACACACCTTCTCGTTGTTAGGTACTAGATATATTATAATATAAGAAAACAAAAATACTACAGAGAATAACAATGAAACAATAAAATATAAGGAACCACAGCACCAAGATAATACCTTTATTGATAGGAAACAATGTTCACTTTTCTCTTTGAGGGGAAACCTCCAGCAGAGTAGTGCTCTATTATAATAATTCTTAAGACAAAAAATTCCCATGCCCTCGACTCCTATTTAGACTAAATATATCTACCAAAATAACAATCTAGAGGAAGATCTTTTTAGAGGAGGAAGCTTCTATTAGGTATTCTTAAATTTGACTTATTCTTCCTTATTACTAGCCCTTATTAATATCGTCCTTTATTACATGGAAAAAATAGTATTCTACCGACATGAGGGGTTAGGGAGGGTATGTCCCTAACATTCCCTCCCCCTTAAAAACAACCTTTTCCTCAAGGCTTGAGATGAGGAAATTGTTGCACAATGGTAGTCGGCTCCTAGGTGGCATCTTCTGGTTATGTGGCATTTCACTGAACTAAAACTTCATTGATAGTGCATTAGCGGAGACAATGCTCGCGCTGGTCTAAGACAACCTGTGGCTGTAACCAAATGGAACCTTCTTCATCGAATTCAGGTATATTGGTCTATGTATGGAACCTAGTGTCGAGCACTTTCTTTAACCAGGAAACATGAAAAATAGGGTGGATCTTAGAGTGACTGGGAAACTCTAACTGGTAGGCCACTCACCCCACTCTCTTGAGAATATGATAAGGACCATAGAATTCGGCGGCGAGTTTCTGACAGTGTTGGGATTTGAGTGAAGTCTTCTTATAAGGTTGCAGACGAAGAAACACCTGGTCCCCTTTAGCAAATTTTTGTTCAGAACGACCCTAATATTCTTATTGTTTCATGCGATTCTAAGCCATGACCAAATTTTCTTTGAGAGTACAGAGGATGGCCACAAGGACTATAATATTTTGATCCACCTGCTGAACCTTGGAGACACCGGTCATGTATGATAGAACTCAAGGTGGATTTTTTCCATAGACTGCTTCAAAGGGAGTCCTGTGAGTGTCAGTGTGGTAAGAAGTGTTTTACCACCATTCAGTGTTAGGGACCTAACCTCCCTAATCCCTCACGTAGGTATAATAATATATTTTCAATGTAATAAAGGCAAATATTAATAAGGCCTAGTAATAAGGAAGAATAAGTCAAATGTAAGAAGACCTAATAAAATCTTCTGGTTCTAGAAGATCTTCCTATGGATTGTTCTTTTGATAGATATATTTAGTATAAATAGGAGTCGAGGGCATGAGAAATCTTGTCTTGAGAATCATTGTAATAGAGCGTTGCTTTGCTAGAGGTTTCCCCCTCGAAGAGGCAAGTGAACATTGTTTCCTATCAATAAAGATATTATTTTGGTGTCGTGGTTTCATATACTTTGTTGTTCCATTGTTATTCTCTACAATATTTATGTTTTTCTTCTATTATAATAGATCTGGTACCTTACAAGTGGTATCAGAGGACTTTCCTTGGTAGAAAATTGTGGGTTATTTTTTTTCAGGGTAGAGACGTATTCCATCATCTTAAAGTTACATAGATTTGTCGTTCAGCGCATAAATACACGGTCGGGGAAGCATACACACAAGAACTACATGTGGTACTTAATCACACATTGGTGGCCACCCTTGTAACCCATGTTGGAACCCCTTTGAGTGGTAGTGCATCAGACAACACCTGTATATGGATCAGCCTAGATATCATGAAGACCTCCATAGATATAAAAAAATCAGTCGCCTAACTGCTATAGTGCCACCACGAACAACACTTGGGAAGATACTCTCTAGTACCTAGGTAGTCGGGTAGTATAGCTAAGGGCACGATATAGCCTCCTTAGTCGGTGCCCTGAGATATTGGGTTGAGTACTACTATTGGAACCCACATGTATATCAGAGATCTATAGCACAAGGAAAACACTTGTCTATAGAAACCTTGAATAACCTAACCCGTGGAACGTAAATAGAAACAAAACATACAAGATTTATTTATGTGCAACTTTACCTCCTGCATTCTGGTTGCGAAATTACTACACATTTTTTCCTGTTAAGAATTTGGGCCTTTCAACATTACAGTATTATTCATATCGAAGTATAACTCGGTAGGAGTAAAAAAAAATGTCCAAGGCATGCCCGCACTATTATTTGAGACCTAGCCCATTTCATTCCTCTTTTTTTCCCAGTCATAGTGATACCTGTCATTTTTCATCCTTTTTTTTCATGTGGTCTTGCTTCTCTTCTGACCCCCTTGTTAAGGACCTATCTCATTGGATTTCCCTTTTCACCCTGATCTTTGTCATACCTATCATTTTAAACTCTTTGTTTGAACCGATGGACCTACCCCACTTTCCATCATGGCTCCCACCCACCAAGAAGAAACCAATCAAAAACTAAGCATTGATCTGGCTTCCCTTCAGGACGAAGTAAACAAGGACATTCTATCCCTTCATGAAAAATAGACATCATCCAAGACTAGATCCATAAGACCATTGGTGAAGTCAAATAACAGCTAGGTGGCCAAATTAATTCCATCCATTCCATGCTCCACTAATTCATGACCAAATTCTAGGCTACATCCTCCTCTGAGCCCCCTCTCTATACTAAAGGTGTTGACTCCAATCAACCTCTCCCCTCTCATTCCAACTACCTGCCTCATGACCCACATCTTCCTAGAGTCGAGGTCAACAAATTTGATTGCTTAGATCCACAAGCCTGGGTTACTCAAATGGAACATTTTTTCTTCCTACATGGTATCATTGATGAGTTAACCAAGATTCATTATGGAATTATCTATTTGGATCCGGAAATATGGAAATAGTGGCAATGGCGTCGCAATGCGCACCAAGGGTATGTTGCTTGGTCACGTTTTTTTTGTTGAGTTGTATGAATGCTTTGACATAGACACCCACCATTTAGGATATCTAACCAAGATGAAACAATCTGGCACAGTAGAATATTTTATTTTTTCCTTTGAGAACTTGTCTTTTCGAATGGAGGGAATGACAAACGCTTTCTTCAGTAAATGCTTTATCAATGGCCTCAAGGATGAAATTCGTTCCCGGGTCTTCATGGCTTGCCAAATGACTTGGTTGGAAGCCACTAAGTGTGCCAAGGAGGGAAAACAGGTCATTATGGCGTGCAATAGAAAACCCACTTTTGTTCGCCTCCCTAAACCCAACCCACCTACCCCTCAGGATACTCCTCTCAAGGTCCAAAATTTAACATGGGAAAAAATGGTTGAGCTCCAACTCAAAGTTCTTTGCTATAATTATGATGAAAAATATTTTCCCGGGCATAAGTGTAAAGAAAAAAATATTTTTATGGTCATTTCATAGGATGTTGTTGAAGTGGAAGTTGAAATTTCCCATGTTAAAGAGCTACCTCTTCCCAGTGATACTACTATGTGTGTTGACCCACCAGAAGTTGAACCATTGATTTCATTACATTCCCTCGTGAGCTTCTCTTCTCCTCAAACCCTCAAGCTCATTGGCTATATTAAGCATCAGAAAGTCATCATCCTTGTTGATAGTGGAAGAACCCATAATTTTATTCACCATCACCATCAGAAAGTCATCATCCTTGTTGATAGTGGAAGAACCCATAATTTTATTCACCATCGCATTTCCCAGGAAATCAATTTCTATATTCATGTCATCAACAATTTTAAAATCATGATAGCTAATGGCGATTCCATGAAATGTGGTGGGCATTGTGAAAATGTATGTCTTCAAATTGGGAAGTACCACCTGAAATATCATATTTTTTCCATCGATATGGGAGTTTGTGACATTATGCTAGGTGTTGAATGGTTACACACTTTGGGCCCCATTCTCATGGATTTTAAGGAATTAACCATGCAATTCCAATAGGAGGGACAACAATATCGCTTCCAAGGAATTGCAGCAGGTTCCCCTGAGATCATCAATTTCCATCACATGTAAAAGCTTCTCAAAAAAATTCATTTAGGTATTATCATCCAACTCAATTCTATTCAAGTAGTTGAGACACCCTTTGTGCATCCTAACCTCCAATCTCTCATATCCAAACACCAAGTTGTTTTTTCCACTCACCATGGAATTCCCCCTTCTCATGATGTTCATGATCATTCCATTCCACTTATCCCCAATGGTCTCCCTCCCAATGTTCACCCTTATTGTCATCCCTTTGTCCAGAACAACAAAATTGAGAAAATGGTGCAAGAATTGCTTGAAGCGGGTGTTATCCTTCCTAGTACCAACCCCTATTCTTCTCCTATGATCATGGTACTCAAGAAATAAGGTACTTGGTGTATGTTATATTTTCCTTATTTATACAGCATTAGTGTTACTAGTTTTCTTTTACTTCATTACCATTAACATATATATCATGTACTGAGTAGTAGCAACATAAAAAAGAGACAGAAAAGAACACAAGATATTTATTCTAGGAAAACCCCAAATGGGGAAAAAACCAAGAAACCTTTCTTAGACAGATTTCATTCACAAAGAAAGTACAATAAGATAAACCCTAGAACAAGTGCTAGCTTAACCAGAAATACCATCCCAGCTGCAGCAGTAGCACCATACAAAGGTAGCGCACCTCCTCAAGGAGTAGTGCACAAGAGAGAGATACCAAAAAGACTGAGCAAGAATAAATTGTCCAGCTGCAGCTACTGCATCACTTCCTCCATAATTTCACCTTTCTTTTGTGTAGCTGGGAGAGTGTGTGTGTGTGTGAACAAATGAACCAATATGTCCTCTATTTATAGTCATTCTGACCACTATATTGGGCCGACTTCTTCTCTGGGAAGATGTCTTTTCATTATTACTTTATTATTTTGGGACAACTTCTCTTCTAAGATATTTCAATATCTTTTCAATGGATATCTTTCTTACAGAATATTCTCTGCATTTAAGAAAGGTCATCTAGGAGAGAAATATCCTCCTGCAACTACCAAAACATCAACAATCCCTCTTAGCTAGTGAGGCATATTCAATGATGTCATCATCTGGTAGTCCATTGACGTAACTCTACAATATTCTAGCAGGCACAAGGTTGCTACAATTCCTTCAGTAGCTAGAATCATCAGGCACAGTATCCACGATCAAATGTTAGCACACACAGCTACATCCAAACAATCTGGTAATCTCCATGACAATCAACTAGTAGCACACAACTACTATAATGTCATCCAATAGATCACAATTGTTGCAAAGTAGTACACAACTACGGTCCAATGACACACAGTCACTACCTGTGGAACACATCCATTGTAGTAGCACACAGCTACTATCTAGAGTCACACATCCTCCGCTAGTGGAACACATCCATCAAAGTAGCACACAACTATTGTCCGGAGTCACACAGCCTCTGCCAATGGAACACATCCACTGAAGTAGCAGAAAACTATTGTCTGAAGTCACACAACCTCCGCCAGTGGAACACATCCATTGAACTAGTACATAGCTACTATTCGGAGTCACACAGCCTCTGCCAGTGGAACACATCCACCGAAGTAGCACACAACTACAATCCGGAGTCACACAGCCTCCACCATAGTCTTACGACTATGCATGTGTTGTTTCTTCTCTCAATGGGTTCGACAGTGCATTACCCCCTTAGACACCTCACATGATTGATCCAGGGAACCCTTAGCTGGAGGGGTTAGTCGGAATGAGAAGAAACAACAAACCTCCCTCTCAATGAGGGTGGAAATTTGAAAACACTCCAATCTTGTCCCTGAAGTACTCATACTTCACTCTTGACAAGGTCTTGGTGAGAATGTTCACTATCTACTCATCTATGGATATGTACTGGAGCTCCACATCTCCTCTCTGTACCATGTCCTGGATGTAATGATATTTTATCTCTATATTCTTAGATCTATCATGGAATACAGGGTTCTCAGTAAGCTTCACGCAACTTTGATTGTCACAATGTATCAAAGTTGGCTCCAATTCTAGATCAAATATCTCAGTTAGCAACTTCCAGAGCCACACTAATTCATAGCTTGCCACACTTACTGTGATATACTCTACTTCTGATGTACCGAGTGCCACGGATGTCTACTTCTTCCTCAACCATGAGATCATGCCTAATCCAAAACTAAAATAGCATCCATAATTACTCTTCCAATCCACTGCACTCCCTTCCTAGTCAGAATCTGTATATCCATGCAACTTCACATATTCACCTGGGATATCTCAATCCATATCCAATCATACCATGAAGGTACCTCAACATATGCTTTGCTTCCATCCAAAGTACATGTCTAGGTTCAACCATGTGTTGACTCAAGGTATTCATTGCAAAGCATATGTTTGGCCTAGTGCTAACTAGGTACATCAAGGATCCAATCAACTATCTGTACATCGTGGGATCCACCAAATATGAATATGTGTCACTCAAGAGCTTCAGATTTATCGTCATGGACTTGCAGTCCATCATCCCAAATTTCTTCAGGATCTCAACAGTATATTTTCCTTGGCTAAGGAAAATATCATCTAATCTCTACCACACTTCCAATCCTAATGAGTAATTCATAAAACCTAGATCCTTCATCTTGAACTTTGAAGCGAGCTCCCTCTTACACCCATCAATGAACTTCTCGTCTCCTATTAGAAACAGGTCATCTACATATAGAACCAAGATAAATGGGCATCCATCCTCAAACTTATAGTAAAGGTTAGGCTCTGCCTCACTCTTGATAACTCCCAAGCTCATCAAATATCCATCGATCCTTTCATACCATGCCCTGGGTGCTTGATTTATCCCGTACAAGGCCTTCTTCATTCTTCACACATGGGACTCCTTCCCATGGATCACGAATCCTTGTGGTTGTTCTATGTACACTTCTTCCTCTATTACACTATTCAAGAAAGTAGTTTTGACGTCCATCTGGTGTAATTTCCATCCCATTGCAAAAGCAATCACAATGATTGATCTAATGGAAGTGTATTTTGCTATAGGAGAAAAGGTTTCGTCATAGTCTTCTCCCTCTTTATGGGAGAACCCTCTATCCACAAACCTTGCCTTGTACTTCTCTATTCTATCGTTTGCAGCATGCTTGATTTTGTAAATCCATATTGGAAGTCACTACTGACTTCCCTTCAATTCTTGAAACCACCTCTCACGCATCATTCTTCATGATAGATTTATACTCCTCCATCATGGCATCTTTCCATTCCTTCTTCTTAGCATATTCTTCAATGGTGGAAGGATCTAAATCAATGATGTTTCTCATTAGTGCCATATAGCTGGAAAACATTTGTGGTTTCTGGAACTGAGGAAAAATCTATATCCCAGTCCTTCTGACTGGCTACCTCCTCTATCACTGTAGTAAGGTCTATCAAGAAAATTGAATCCTCCCAGGAGATCTCACATCTCCTAGAAGCCTCTGAAGATTCAATATAGCTTCCTCAACTCATGGCATATGTCTGTCAGTCCTCAAAGATGTCTCTCTCTCCTATCTAAATTTGAGAGGGAATACCTTCTAAATGAAATTCTCTAAGCCATTGACTCTCTCTGAGATCAGGCTCACTCTGAATATGCATGCTCCCTACGAATCTTGACTCCCTTTAAGTCTATACGATCTTTGGAGTCACCTTCTTTTGTTGCATCTGTTGACTTCTTCTGAAGTATGATCTTGAAAGATACCAGATATATAAAATATGCAGAACAGAAACGAAATGCTAGAAATAACAGAATAACAGTAAAATATCCAGCATAATCTTCACAATACACAGAAATGATATACGAAATAGCAGCGGAAAT
>JASDQU010739715.1:184523-227365 GCA_032191745.1 Picea mariana | reverse complement strand
CTGATTTGGGTTTCCACGTAAAACACTGGTGTATTGTGCATATGTGTGATTGTTTATTTATTACTGCTCATTATTGGATAATAATTCTACATTGATATAACATTTGAAGAAAAAAGATTATAATTATGTTATTACTAATTCACCCCCCCTCTCAGTAATCGAACAACCTTTAAGAAACAAAAATTGTATAGACCACATCTTTTTAAGACCATCTAGGCCCCTCGATCTCTCTCCACTACAACATCCACCTCTTCATGCTCTCTTTCTCTTCACACTAGCACCATCCTGCAAGATTCAATCCTTTTTTTTGAGTTATCAACATTTTAAAAACCTTATCCATGGACATGTATGGGAAATATAGTTTACACTGTCCCGTATAGGGCTTCTTTTACGTTGGTTGTTTTCAAAACAGCTGTGTATAGGTATGCATATACGCGACCCAATGATATATAGCCCACATATACCTTAGTTTCTAAGTTGCGCCCTAAAATGCTAAAAAAAGGAGAAATAATTGCAAATTTTAATCCAATAGAAATAAAGAGAGGATAACGATGATTACCTAGTCTATACGGTTATTGATTCCATCACTCGTGGCTCCCACAATCAACAGTTGAAATTCTATGGAAATTTGGTCCAAAATACACTATTTGGGTAAAAAATACAAATGGTATAGTAAAATTGTTTTTTTTAACTATTTATCGAAAAAAATTACCCACTTTGCATAGTTTTCTCTAATATTTTGGATAATGGACTAATACGGTAGTGGAGGGAGTTGGTTTTGGTGGTTTTATCTATGGATTGTTGCAGTTTTTAGCGCCATGCCACTCGTTCGTGAATCGTAACTTTGGTTAGGTATTTTTCAACCAACATATAAGATAGGTCATCAATCCATTGTGCACATTTTCATAATCCTATGACTACAACTCATATGCCTTAGTTATGAACCCATTTAGTAGAAACAAAGAACCTTCTTTATGCAACTAGAAGTGTCATTATTGAATGGTAGAGACTTACCAAACATGGGTACCCTAGTTAGATCCTATGCTCCATTCAAGGCCCATGCAAAGATTTGTGTCTGTAGGACTGGGATTCCCTTATAGTTAATACATGAATTTAAAGTTGAACCTCATTTCTTACTCATAAGCATGCTAACCTATACCTAGCGGGACTCCCAACAAGTCTCGTTTAATCTCTTTTCTAAATCTCTAAAAAATTGAAAATATTGTCGAGTGAACTTGTCTCTTTCACACTCGTAAATTGGATTTGAAAGGATGTCTATTTGGTGTAAGTTTACCCCTTTTTCAAACCAAGTAGACTATATTCATGAGAAAGGACATTTTTTGGCATTAAGCTGTAATTCCATCTCATTCTATTGCTTGCAGTATTGAGCCTATTGTCAATTCTCGCTTTTGCATTATAAGCCTATTACCTCAGCAGTTTGTATCATCAGCCAAGTGGAGATTTTTTTATATCATTGGCAGCTTGACACCCTATAACCAAGAGGAAACATTCCCCTGAGTGTTCATCTCTCGCATGTGCCTCCTCGCATTGAGCATAGGAATGTTCCACTACTGGAACTAGTTTCTTACTTGCAACATGTCTTTCCTCCTCTGTATCATAGCATTCATTTGACTATGAAAAAACAAAAAAATACGAGCAAGAAAAGAATATTATCTTATATTGGTAGTATTTGTGTCGCCTTTGAACAGAGCACAAAACTTTTGAGTCCACATGTCATCAAATTTTTGGGTTTAGTATGACCTTAGGAAGCTGAGCTTGTTACTTAGAGCTTACTCCCTCGACTGGTTACTCTTCCATTCCCTACAAAGAGTTTGATTGGTGCCTCTTTCTTGACAAATTATCCTCATTGAGTCTATGCTTCCAGAGTCTTCCATATGTCCCATGCTCTGATTCAAAGGATGTATATCAACCTGTGTCTGTCATTCCTCAAAACTCCTGACTTTGAATGTCGGCCATACCCTCAGTATTTCTCAGAATTACATGGAGTTGTAGTCCTATCATGCACCCTGGTCCTACTTTCATCATTAGAAGGTAACCTTGAACCCAATAATTGTAATTTCATCATTTTTCGTTGACTAGGGGGTTTTCCTTGTGTTCGATGACAAGAAATCTATTCATACATTAGGATTCATGCAGTGTCTTGGATGCCATTAACCTTATTGGTGGTTTCCTCACCTTTTTCAACATTTTTCCTTATTGGATATTATTCGTAGGGTCTTTCAGGTACCACTTGCATCTGGAACACAGGAAAGACGCATAGGGTCATTGCTTTGTGAACATGTTCTTCGTTCGATTTCCTCCAAATCATCAAGA
Organism: Picea mariana; assembly: GCA_032191745.1. NCBI lineage: Eukaryota > Viridiplantae > Streptophyta > Pinopsida > Pinales > Pinaceae > Picea > Picea mariana. Next base: position 225,031 of record JASDQU010739715.1, on the reverse strand, counting down.
TCCTTCTTTGTACCTCATGTTGAATGATGAGCGATGCCTAAATGCTCTCCTTTTAGTGGGTCTCCTTCCATCGACTTCATCCCATATATTATCGAAATGAGACCTAGAGTCCTATGAGTACCTAGAGGCTTGCAGTCATTAGTGGTAGGTTCTCCCACCATTGAAATTTGGGAATACATCAATGTCTCCTGATCGATGGATTCTTCAATTTTTCTACCTCGACACCTTTATTCACACTTTTAAGAATGTACTTGGTGCCTTGATACCTACTTTCATTATCGATAGGTTGTCTTTCATTTGTTAACGATATGCCTTAATGATCGGTAATCAAACTAAGTCTCATTGTTTTCGACCTCAACTCCTTTATTGACATGATTTAGACTTACACCTTTGGAAGATCGTGTAGAAGACTTGACGACATCAGTTCATAGTCCCATATTTCCTGAGTTGTTTCTATCTTTCATTGGACCAGTACCTATGTGACTTTAGTGATCATGGGAGATCAGATTGTACTCCATTGTATACTAATATCTTCATATTGATTTTGAGACTGGTTTTACTGGGCCTTGTAAAGAATTTTGGTACATTATTATGTGATTCTATCTTGTTGGGAGAGTCTTCCTTATTTTGTCCCTATGAATTTTTTTTTTCTTATGTGGAACATGTTGATCTTCCTTCCTATTAGTTTCTATCTTGGTAGAACTTTTGGAAATATCAACATGGCTCTTGGTCCTTTCTTCACTTGATTTTTTTCAAGAGGTTGAGGATTCTTCGTCAACAACTTCCTTCCTTTTATTGTAACCAAGACTAGTCTTGTCAAATGGTTATATTTAATGATTTAGGATTTCATTCAAGGTTATGGAAATCTTCACAAAATTTATGTTGGTAGGTGACCTTTCCAAATCCTTTCTTACATGGACAATTTCAAATTCTAGACTGATGCAAATATCTTCCTTCTCTTTTAGTTGTGCTTTTAAGAATTCTTAAACTCTCTTTTCCCCTTCTACTTGAACCTTTAGGATAATTATTGTCTTCTCTGATTCTTGAATATAATGTTCCTACTCTTTATGTTTTTGCAATTTTTTTTCCACTTTATATTCTTTTATTTGAGTCTATATATTTCTTCTAAGGCACTAATGAGTTCTACTTCAAGATCTTATTTTCTGTCAATTTAAAGATTATCTTCTTCTATTGAATACGTGTCTCCATTTTCTAGGACATATTCTTATGTTGAATCCATGTCTCCATTTTCTATGACATGTGTATGTGTCTCTAGACCCATAAAGATAATTTCTTATATTACATTTCCACTTTCATCCGAGGATCTCTTCTCCTCATTGGAATATAGATTCATCTTTTTTCTGAAGAAACTTATTTTCTTTTTACTCTTTCCCTTCCTATATCCTTTGAGGTTGGAATATTCTTCATTATTTTTATTCTTATAAGAGAATTTAGCAACAAAGTGTTCTTCTTTTCCACAATTAAAACATATAAAGGGAAGCTTATCTTTGTGTTTTCTTGATCCTCTTTTGAGATTTGTGACAAAGTTAGCTTCTTCCTCAGCTATTTTTTCATCTGAGCTATCACTCATATTGTACTCTTCTTCCTTTGTCTTCTTTTATTCCTTGAAGGTTACTTCTTTCCTTGATAGTTTTGTTGTCTTGTCTTGTTCTATCCTCATTTCATATGCATTGAGGATTCTATGCAGGTCATTCATTGTCATCTTGTTTAGGTCTATTAATTCTTGAATGGCATATATCTTGGGATTAAATCCCTAGGGGAGTGATATAAGCACTTTTCTCACAATGATGGCTTATTATATATCTTCACCCAATCTTTTGATAGTGTTGACAATCCCATCCACACATAGAAAATGTGTTGCAAACTTTCCTCTTCATTCATCTTAAGGATTTCAAACTATCATCTATGGTTTTGTAACTTTTCCTTCTTGAACTTGTCATATCCTTCATATATTTTATGTATCTTTTCCCATATTTCTTTTGTTGAATGAAATGCATGACTTTGATAAACAAAGATTTTTTGAGACCGTAAATAATAACATTCTTTTCCCTGGAATTATTGTTACTGAGCCTCTTTCCATATATATATATATATATATATATATATAGGTAGAGTTTTTGGATCATTGTAACCATTCTCAACTTCACTCCAAACATCAAAACCAAGTGACATCAAATAGTTGTTCATTCTTATCCTCCAAAAAAAAATCGGATCCATCAAATCTTGAAGCTTTATTTCTGGAAAAGACTTCTTGTTCATCCATTTGAGTTGTTGGGATTCACTTTCCATTGTTTACACTCTTCCTAAAGGAACCCGCTCTGATACCAATTTTTGGCACTCTTACTTATACTAATAGGGGGAGTGAATCAGTATAAGACTATTTTTACTCTTCTTTTATCAATTTATTATTTCACCTGTCATATATAGTTAATAATAAATGTACATACAAACATACAATCCATAGTACAAAGAGAGTTGACGTGGAAATGAAAATGGTATAAAACCAAAAAAGAAACTTATAAGAATCTTGTAGGCACCAACCTACTCTTATAATTTTTGTAGGAACCAACCTGCAAGGGACACCAATCCCCCTTACTATGAACCAACTCAGTTCTCCTTGTAGGCACCAACATAAAGCTACTATATTCATAGACACCAACCTACATGAGACATTGATCCCATTGGATAAACACCAACTCATCCTTGCATGTTGATACCAATTTACTAAAACATCAATCCATTCAAGCCATTGTCAATAACAAACTGTCTCTTTCCTTCAAGATTTCACCTACACAAATATGTCCCTATGTTTCTTCTCTCACACTTCTCGATCTGCATAGTTCCATAATTTCCTTTTTCCTTGTACCTACCAACCATGCTTAGACGATATCATTATCATCCTCTCATTTTCTAGGTATTCTCTAACCCCTGATCCTAGATATTCTCTTCCGTGATTCTTACCTCTACTTTCACTCTTCCATCACTTCTCATTCACTCTTAAACTGGATTCGAGCATCGTTACTTATACATTCCATACTTCCATTCATTTTTCCACATACAAAATGTAACGACCCCGTCGTTACGACAACAAGCAACAACGTTCAGTAAATTTTATTTTATTTTCATTAGGAAAGTAATGACAATAATACAATCATAGAAAATCAACTTAACGACATATGTATGAAGGATGAAACCAGTAACATATACATGAAAATCCTATAATATTATCTCATCAATAATCTTGAAGAAATTACAAACATTACTTAGATAAAGAAGATAACGACTATGCTAATCAACATCATCAACGATCATCAAATTCCTCAATTCATCAATCCTAATTCACAATTAACATGGCGCATTGGTAAACATTAAAATAACTCATAAAAAATCACATTAATCCAAGACACAAGAGTGATTATCTATATTAATCGTTCATTACATTAAGACTTCATTTGCATAAGAGTTGCTATCTTAAACAATCATTCTTACATTATAATTTCATTGCGCAAAGGAAATCATCATCCTTCAATCATACATCAACATTGCTATTTGTTACTTGCAAGAGTAACCACTCTAAAAAACACATGAAAATTGGAATTAAGATGCGCAAGTACATTTTATTCCTAATCTCATCATGCGTCATCATTTTGCAATGCATGCAGGTAATTAAAAGCATAAACAATTATTTGTCAACAATATTCCAAGAGGCATACAATCTAACCATTAACCAAGCATATCAAAAATAAATATGCCTAAATTTCAAACACTCTTATCACATAGCGTTTGATTGCTAAATCATTTTAAACAATAACATATATTATTTATTACTTAGGCTAAGTTAAAGGTATCACCTACTAAATAAATGACCAAACATATTGGTCATGCCCATGTCATCATTAGTTGATAACCATCAATGTTGAGCACATGTTTAAACATTCAAAATTACTCTTGGATAATATTATTGGGAGTTATACTGAAAATCAAGTCTATGACTCAACTACCATTTAACCAAAATAAAGAATTCAAATATTATCATACATTCTACTGTGAATGAAATGTCTTAACCATGACCTAATTACCATTTCACTATAAATAGAAAGTGAAAACCAATTTTTTGTAAAGGCAATATAATGTAGACATAGGTATATTAGATTAAGGTAACACTCTAATCACAGTTATTTTTATATTGTTTTTATATTATTATCAAGCTTTTATATCAAAAGAGATATTTACTCATGGACAAATAATAATAATAATAATCGTATTTTAAGGTCACTATGAGATCCTCTTGTTTATATTTATGGGATAAAAAATCCCTTTCACCCAACTATTTTATTAATAAAATCTATAGAATTATATAAAATTATATAAAACTAATAAATTCTAACAATGGATTACCTTCTATTTTTATTACTTTAATCACATGAAATGCCATTTCCACATATTCTTTACTTAATGCCCTGTTCTAAAACAATTATAAAAACTGTTATAAACAATTATGACTGAATCAAATCTAACAGTAAAGTAATTTCTCTGCATTACACCCTTAATTACAAGTAACCTAATTATAATTCTGGAAATTGATATTGCAAACAGAGTTGAAATTTTAATCGGAATACTAAGCAACTGGTTTAGAAAGTGAGATAAAAGCTCTCGCACTTTCACTGAGCTACAAGGAAGACACCCACGGATATAAGGGAGGAAGATCAGAGTTAAAAAATTGGGGTTTCAACGGTAAAGGCGAGTCAGTAAAAGTATATGTAATGATGTTGAACCACCATTAAGGTGAGGTCACCCAAGATCACTAATATCACATGAAAAATAAATTATCGCTAGCGAACTTAATTTCGCTATATTGAAGGATATATTACTATTGTATTCACATTATATAATAAGAAATTGGATAATTAAGTTATAAGAAATTAATTCATCTTACAAAGAAAGAGGAAATCGCCCGAGATACCAATCCCCTCGAGAACAAACCAGAATGTCATAGGTTCACTCCAGGGAGGATAGCAGAGAGGGCAACTAAAATTTCATTGAGACAAGCAACTCACGCCTTGGCTTGGTAGCCTTCACGAATTTCGGGGTAGCCTTGGCTTGGTAGCCTTGGTAGCCTTGGCATCTTCTGCTAACGAGGTATTAACAAAGCATCCCACCCCACAGTATCTGACCTCGTTTCCCATGTGGAAGCATCAGTTTAAGCTCCATCTTGCCTTTGATCTGTTCTAGATCCTATACCTCTTCTGTTTCAATAGCCACAATACTCACTAGGAACATATACGAGTAACAGGTAGGTACTTAGAGAACTATCTATATACGCATTTACAAAAGATGAATTCAGGCTTAGATCACTTCCTTTCCCCGTATGCAAGATCTGCATTGCAACTATTAGTTATGGGACTGAAACTTTAAATGTTTCCAATGCTGTTAAACTATTTCTATAGGATATGGCCCCAAATCCTTACGAAAAAAAAACATAAACCCAGAACCACCCAAGAACATCATTCCATAGAAGAACAACATGAATCTGATGATAAAAAGGAGAAAGGGATATGTCATGTAATTGCAGAGAACTGAGGAACGTTTCTAAGGAAAACAAAGAGATGCAAAGGGTCGTTTTTCCATTTACATAGAGATTTGTGGGAGCGATTTGGCCAAGGGAAAACCTAGGGATACAAAGGAACGATTTACCATTTACACAAATATTTCTGGGGATGATTTGGCCAAGGGTAAACAAAGAGATGCAGAGGATCATTTTTCAATTTACACAGAGAAATAATTGAATCTGATGAAATGGTCAACAATGCAAGGATAGATTGAATGTTGAGGCAAAAACAAGAAGGGAGGGTGCGCCAAAGTTCTACGCGCAAGGGTAAGTGAGAAAAATAAAGAGCGCGCAGAGTACTAGGGTGTAAATATAAGTCGAGGTGTGAGAAAAAAGAAGAAAAAACATCTGGATACAATGATCTAACACAACCAACGCCCAAACAAACATAAAATATCTAGAGTCCCTGAAGGCAACCAACATTCAGAACAGCGAATGAAAGAAAAAAAATCAATTTTATCCCTAATACAATAGAGCATCCACTGAGTGTATAATCAACTAATTTTCCTTTTTAATTCAGATTTCAAATACGTGGAGATCACCAAAACCATTTTGCAATCATCATAACAATACATATGCCAAAACTAAATAACAAGAAGTTTTCCTTCGTTTATCACAACGATGCAAGTATATATTCAATTGCAATACAATTAACAGTTTTACTTTGAATGCTGCGACCGATGATGACGAATCTGAAATCGTTGTACCACGCTTGCGCTCTGACCATCTCCTGCTCACTAACCACTGAGAGCTCATCGGTACCTCCCAACCAACGCTAGGGTAATCTTCTTCCCCCTGAGCCCATTGAGCCGCAAAGGGGCCACACACACAAACCAGAGAAAACTAGCTCCCAGCTCGCCTCGCAAGGTTGAGCTACCACTCTCTATCTGAGCTGGGTATCCCAAATCCCATAAAAAAAACCACTCGAGTAAAATACAACAGCATAACCTTACACATACCATACGTGTCCTTTCCCCTCCTCTGCCATTTCATTTATAGAGTTTTCTTAGTGACTTGTTGCCAAAACGCACATTAATTTTTTTTATTAAAAATTAATTAGGAAAATTCTCCTCCATACACTTGTCACACGATCCCTTAGTTGCACCAAAAATTCATTTAATTAATTAATTTAATTTTCTAATTTCCCTCATCCATCTAAAAGTGTTCCTAAAAATGTTCTTCAATGTCCCTTTATTCCCTTACATTCCCTTAATGACTGACGTCTTTCTTAAATCTTAGTTGAGCTCAAAATTAGAAAGTTCTCTAGACTAGATTCCCTTCTATGTTCCACATTCCTTTTGTATTTAAGTTTCCCCTTTTTGGTCTAAGTTCTAAATTAACAATTTTTGTACTTAGCCAACAATTAATCTTTTAAATAATTCAATCCTTCATTAATTTTTTTTTATTTAATTTTAACCCCCATTTTCTTCATTGCCCCCTTTATTACTTGCTTAGTTAAATTTAGTTCGCAAAACCTACTTAGACCTAGGATTTAAATTCTTTAGGCTTAGCAAGAATTTTTTTTAAGACAAATTTTATAATTATTAGTCTTTACTCATGCAACATTCATTTTAAGGTTGACCAATTCCTAAGGAGACATAGTTTTCTAGGTACTAGGCTCATTAAATCACCGGTGTTAGAAAATCATGACGTTCCCTTCAAGATGCATTACATGCTCCAAGGGTGCCACTCGACTGCATTCATGTTTTATTTATGCGACGTGCCCCTTCAAGACGCACTATGTGCTCCAAGGGTGCCACTCACCTTTTGACTAATTTGTTAAACATCAAACCCTTGGAGCAATACTCCTTCAGGTGAGCTTGTGGGAGACTAAGGGCCTCTAACGAATAAGGACCCTTCCTTATTGCATGCCCCTTAGAATCATTGTGAGCGAATGTCAGAGTTATCCCTCACGACATTGTGGATATCTTGAACTAGGTAATTGTTAATCTACAGTTTGAACCACGGTGGGAGTGCTAGTAGGCTGTGGCAGGGCTGTTACCAAACCTCTCCCTCTATATCTTTAGTTGTCATGTGTGACCCCTTTACTCCAAATGTGAGTCTGGTTAGCAAGCTATCTTCATCCTGCATCCATCAACGAAACATTTTAGCGATCCAAAATCAACATCATAATATACCAGTCATATGTCACATATGCAATATAAAAACACTCAAACCACAACAGTCCACTCCTTGACTTGATCCAGAGTCCAAGGAGGTCCATCGATGCCATCAACATCCTCAATCGGTCCAGAGTCCTGCAAAATTAGGAAAAAACTAGTCAATAGCACCTGTCGATATAAATGTAATAAAATAACATATCATCAGATCCACAACATCATCATAATCCATAATCGAAACAATGAATCATATAATGAACCGGATCACTTAGATGCAAGTTTCCTCAAAGAATAAGTCCAATCAGGTGTGTGAAAGAGCGGGATGTTACATACACCCCCTCTTGTTTTAAACTTTGTCCCAAAGTTTCATAGTATATAAGTGTATAAATAAAGTATCTCACAATATATATATGTCTCGCTATCAAACAAAAATGGAAACTATTGACGCATATCATATGTGTCCTCCCAGGTAGCCGAGTGTAGACTATAGTTGTCCCACTGGACCTTCACCTGATCGACTGTTCGACGTCGTAGCTTTCGAATGCGATGGTCCAGAATGTGGATTGGATTGCCGTGAGCGCACCCTCGTCCGATACCAGTAAGTAACTCATGTCAATCACATGTGTAGGATCACTAACATAATGTCTCAAAATAGATACGTGAAAAAAATCATGCATATGTCTCAAATAATCAAGAAAGGCTAGTCGATAGGATGTGGGCCCCTTCCTTTCCACAACCTCGAAAGGTCCCACAAACCTAGGAGAGAGTTTAACACCCTTTCCAAACTTGATCGAGCTCTTGTGCAGTTTCACCCACAAGAAGACTCGGTCGCCAAACTATAACTACGGTCAACACGATCCGCGTCAACATAACTCTTTTGTCGATCATGCGCTTCATCGATCCTTTTTCTTATTGTTTACATTTGATATTCCATTTCTTGGATTGCTTCTATTCCTAGTAGGACACTATCCTCAAGCTGATCCCAACTTAAAAGTGTCTGAGACGGTCGCCCATAAAGAAACTCAAATGGTGCCATCTTAATGGTGCTTTGATAACTGTTGTTATATGCAAATTATACCAATGGAAAGAAATATTCCTAGTGCTTATGTTTGTCCATCACGTACATAATCAAAATGTACTCTAATATTTGGTTCTTTCGTTCAGTCTACCCATCTTTCTCTGGGTGATATGTGGTACTAAAGTTAAGTTGGGTTCCAAAGGCCTCTTGGAAACTAGTTCAAAATCGTCATGTAAACATCGATCCTCGATCTTATATGATCCTCTTAGGCACGGGATGTAGCCTCACAATCTTGTTGATGAAAACTCTATCTATGTTAGGTGCCTGATATGTCGTATGCACAGGAATAAAATGAGCACTCTTCATTAGAGTTTCAACTACTACAAAAATTGAGTCATGTCTCCTTGCCGTCAGTGGAAATCCAACAATGAAATCCATCGAAATGACTTCCCATTTCGATTCTAGAATAGCGTGTGGTTGTAGTAATCATGTCATATGTCTATGTTCAACCTTCACTTTCTGACATTCTAGACATATTTCCATGTAGTTGACTATGTTTTCCTTCATTCCTTTCCAGAATAATAAGGGTTTAAGGTATGCCCTCATCTTTTTGAATACTGGATGAGCCATGTACATTGCTCTATGAGCTTCATTTAAGATCAAACTTTTCAACTCATCATTGGCCGGTGCGTAAATCTGGTTATTATATCTCATTAATCTGTCATTGTACATAGTAAATCCCTCAAACCTTGGTACCATCATGGTGTTTTGTCTAATAAATTCCTTAACCTCTTTATACCAGTCATCGTCGTGTTGTAAAGTTAGAATATTTTTATGTAGATTCGTCTAAAGAGGCATCACTGAAAATATGCACGGTCTCTGACTTAACGCATCAACCACTCTATTTATTGTTCCTTTTATGTAGGTAATCTTGAAATCGTACTCTCTAAACAATTATGACCAATGCCTTTATCGTGTGTTCAAGTCGCTTTGCATAAAAATGTGTTGTAACCACAGTGGTACATTTTTAGTTCAAATTTCCATCCAATTAGGTAGTGTCTCCACACTCTCAAGGCATACACAATGGCTAACAAATCAAATCGTGCATCACATAATTCTCCTCATGCCTTATTAACTTTCTCAAGATGTAAGCGATCACTCAACCGTCTTGCATCAAGACTCCACCTAAGAATTCCTTGGATGTGTCAGTGCATACCAAGAAGTCCTTGTCAATGTCAGGGGCCTTTAGTATCGGTGCTTTCGTCAACAACTCCTTGAGCCTTCGAAATTCTTCCACACAATTCTCAGTCCATACAAACTTCTTGTTTTTCTTCTGCAATTCCGTAATCAGATTTGCTATCTTTGAAAAACCCTCGATAAACTGTCAATAATATCCCACTAAACCCATGAAGCGACACACTTCTAGGACATTTGTCGACACAGGCCATTCCATAATAGCCTCGGCCTTTGTTGGACTCACAGCGATACCTTTTTCAGAGATGACATGCCCTAAATAATGAATTTGTGATTGATAAAATGAGCATTTCAACAGCTTCCCAAACAATTTATTTTCTTGAGACACTGTAGTACCAAGAGAAAGTGTTTGTCATGTTCTTCCATCATCCAAGAATATATCAATATCAATGAATACTTGAACAAACTTGTCCAAGTACTCACAGAACACCCCATTCCTCAAGCTCATGAATACCCCTTAGGCGTTTGTTAGTCCAAATGGTAAAACAGTAAAATCATAATGTCCAAACCTCATCTTAAACATGTTTTTAGGAATGTCTTCCTCCTTGATCCACAACTGGTGATACCCTGATCTCAAGTCGATCTTCAAAAACATCGTCGTGCCTTTCATCTGATCAAACATATTATCTATTCTTGGAAATGGATATTGGTTCTTGATCGTTGCCTTGTTCAATTGACTGTATTCAATGAAGAGTCTCCACAACTCATCATTCTTCCATATGAAAATAATAGGTGCTCCCCACAGTGACACACTTGGACATATAAGTCCTAGATCCAACAACTCCTTCAGTTGCATTTTCAACTCTTGTAATTCAGAGGTCAACATCCGATAAGGCGCTCTCGCTATCGGTTCATTTCTCAATTTTGGGTCAATGGTAAATTTCAATTCCCTTTTCAGTGGCAACCCTGGTAACTCCTTTGGGAATACATCTGTAAATTCTCGTACTACCGGTAGGTTTTCTGGTCCTTTCGCCACACCCTTTTCGTTAAACGCAAGAATCACATATAGCTTGTGTCCCTTATGCATGCTCTTTCGTAGTTATAGGGAAGAGATGAACCTTAGGGAAAATGTTTGGTTCCTACCTACAATCACATGTATTTGTCCCTCATCATTGATCAAACTCAATCGTTTCGTCTTATAGTTGAGTATCGCCTGATGTGATTCTAACCAGTCCATACCGATCATGACGTCATATGATCCTAAGATTGTGACGTACATGTTGGCCTTCATGAAAAAATATCCCAGGTTAAGGATACAACCTGTAACCTTTCCTCTAACCTTCTGTTTGGATTATGAAGCCATTTCTATGTAGCTAAACTTGTTTTGTTTGAATGCCTTTACCTTAATTCGTTTTATCCCTGCACTAGAAATAAATCTCTATGTGGCACGTGGATCTATCAAAATACTAAGGGTTTGGTTAGCGATGGTACCCGACGTCTCGAGCACAGTAGACTGGTGCTCAGCTTGGAGGTTATTCACCATAGCATGAATTCGATGGGCCTTTACCAAGTCTCCTGCGATAGTGGGTTCAACTCATATGGCTGCTCTAGCCCTCTCAACTGGGCAGTCCCACTGGTATTGTGTCTCTCAACCTCTCCATCACCCGGTCTTTTGTCCAATACTCCTGGTCCATGAAGTAGAAGCTAAGGCCCTCTGGCCTGGAACCCTAGTTTGTTATGTTGAACATGTCTGGACTGTTGTTTTTGCGGTCGATGTTGTTGCTAGTGTTTTGGTCCTTTGTAGGGAGTCTATTACTGAGGCACCGAATACCATGGTGTAGTGAATGTGGATCCTCTCAAAGTGCCTCGATACCCTGGTGGATGTCTAGCTCATGTTTGATGCTGTTGCACACCAGATGTCGTCAGTTATGTCGGTCTCATCGGAGTCCTCCTCTTACCCCCACTGATGAGCTCCTCCTCAACTATGAGGCCCTTCTAAACAACATCGTGCAACGTTTGAGGCATCAAAATCCTCATTTTTCCTTGAATGCTGACATTAAGGTCGAACACGAACTTGTTGACCTTAATCTTCTCGGTGTTCAAATATGGAGAATATCAAAGAAGCTCCATAAAAAGGGCCTCGTACTTGGGCACCGTACGAACGCCCTGTTGCAAGGCATTGAACTCATTGAGCTGACACTGAATGAATTCCTCACACATATATCTCTCCTAGAACTGCTCCTCAAATAGTTCCCATAATACATCTTCGACAACCATGTTCAGTTGTGGCAGGAGTGTCTTCCACTAGAGAAGATCACTCCCCTTCAGCCGAAATACCACCATGCAGACCTTCATGTTGGATGTATAGTCGCGAAGTGCAAAGCACATCGCCATATTTTCCAACCATGCCTCGGTGACTGTGTCGTCCATGGCACCAAAGAAGTTGGGAAAATTGACCTTCTCGATTTCTCGGTGAATGTTACCGGTATCGAATGGGGCACGCAATGGACCCTTAGGGGTGTCAACACCCTAACCTCATCTCTATCAAAATGTCCAATCAGGGCCTCTAACATCCTCTGAAAGGACCTCATCAACCCAACCACATCTCCCACAGCTATATGTCCCTGTCTGATAACTTGTTCTTCTCCTTGGGGGTTATAGTCCTCAAGCGTGGATGCTACTAGAGATGTCGTGCCTCCTCCCCTAGCACCCCATCATCTGCCTCCGCGATGTCATTTAACCATGATTACCTGCACGAATATAAATTAATTTAATTAGCGACATTTTACAATCAATCATATATTGAGTGGAAATTGTAATGATCCCAACTCTTGGGTCCAATCGTCTCTGATACCATATGTAACGACCACGCTGTTATGACAACAAGCAACAATGTTCAGTAATTTTATTTTTTTTTGAATTAGGAAAGCAATGACAATAATACAATCACAACAACTCAACTTGACAACATCTTAACAAAGGACGACACTAGTAACATATACATGAAAAGCCTATCATATTAGCTCATCAAGAAGCTTGAAGAAATTACAAACATTACTCAGATAAAGAAGATAACGACTATGCTAATTATCATCATCAACAATCATGAATTTCCTTAGTTCATCAATAATAATTAACAATTAATATGACGCACGGGTAAACTTTAACATAACTCATAAAAATTATATCAATCGAAGATTCAAGAGTGATTATCTATATCACTCGTTCATTACATTAAGCCTTCATTTGCACAAGAGTTACTATCTTAAACAATCATTCTTACATTATAATTTCATTGCACAAAGGAAATCACCATACTTCAATCATACATCAACATTGTTGTTTGTTTCTCACGAGAGTAACCACTCTAAACAACACATAACCACTGAAATTAAGACATGCAAGTACATTTTATTCCTAATCTAATCATGCATCATTGTTTTGCAATGCGCGTGGGTAATTAAAAGCATAAACAATTACGTGTCAGCAATAGTCTAAGAGCCATGCAATCTAACCATTAACCAAGCATATAAAAAATATATACGCCTAAATTTCAACCACTCTTATCACATAGCCTTTAATTGCTTAATCATTTTAAACAATAACATATATTATTTATTACTTAAGCTAAGTTAAAAGTATCACCTACCAAATAAATGACCAAACATTTTGGTCATGACCATGCCATCATTAGTCCATTACCATAAACATTGAGCACATGACTAAACATTCAAAATTAATCTTGGATAATATTATTAGGCGTTATACTAAAAATCAAGTCTATGACTCAATTACCATTTAACCAAAATAAAGAATTCAAATATTATCATACATTCTACTATGAATGAAATGCCTTAACCACGGCCTAATTACCATTTCACTATAAATAGAAAATGAATTTGTAAAGGAAATATAATGTAGACATAGGTATATTAGATCAAGGTAACACTCTAATCACAATTATTTTTATATTATTTTTATATCATTATCAAGCTTTTATTTCAAAAGAGATATTTACTCATGGACAAATAATAATAATAATAATAGTCTTATTTTAAGGTCACTATGAGATCCTATTGTTTATTTTTATAGGATAAAAAATCCTTTTCACCCAATGATTTGATTAATAAAATCTATAGAAGTATATAAAATTATATAAAACTTATAAATTCTAACAATGGATTACCTTCCATTTTTATTACTTTAATATAATGAAATGTCATTTCCACATATTCTTTACTTATTTCCATGTTCTAAAACAATTATAAAGACGATTATAAACAATTATGAATGAATCAAATCTAACAGTAAAGTAATTTCTCTGCATTACACCCTTAATTACAAGTAACCTAATTATAATTCTGGAAATTGGTATTGCAAACAGAGTTGAAATTTTAATTGGAATACTAAGCAATTGGTTTAGAAAGTGAGATAAAAGCTCTCGCGCTTTCACTCAGCTACAAGGAAGAGACCCACGGTTATAAGGGAGTAAGATCAAAGTTAAACATTTGGGGTTCCAACGGTAAAGGCGAGTCGGTAAAGTCTGTGTAATGTTGTTGAACCACCATTAAAGCGAGGTCACCCAAGATCACTAATATCACATGGAAAACGGATTACCCCTAGCGAACTAAATTTGTCTATATTGGAGGAGAGATTACTACTGTATTCACATTACATAATAAGCAATTTGATAATTAAGTTATAAGAAATTAATTCAGCTTACAACGAAAAAAAAAATCACCCGGGGTACCAATCCCCTTGAGAACAATCCAAAATGTCAGAGGTTCACTCTAGGGAGGATAGCAGAGAGGGCAGCAAAAATTTTGCTAAGACAAGCAACTCGCATCTTGGCCTGATATCCTTCGCAAATTCCACAATGGCATCCTATGCTAACGAGGTATTAACAAAGCATCCCACCCAACAGTATTTGACCTTATTGACCGTGTGAAAGAATTAGTTTAAGCCATAGCTTCCATTTTCTTTTTTCTATATCCTATACCCCTTCCGCTTCGATAGCTAGAATACTCACTAGGCACATTTACGAGTAACAGGTAGGTACTTAGAGAACTATCCATATACATATTTACAAAAGACGAATCCAGGCTTAGATCACTGCCTTTTCCTGCCTGCAAGATCTGCATTGCAACTATTGGTTATGGGATTGAAACTTTAAATGTTTCCAGCGTTCTTAAACTACTATTATGGGATATGGCCCCAAATCCTTACGAAAAAAAAACATAGTGAAACCCAGAACCACCGAAGAACATCATTCCACAGAAGAACAATGTGAATCCGGAGATAAAAAGGAGAAAGGGATCTACCATGTAATCACAGAGAACTAAGGATTGTTGCCAAGGAAAACACAGAGATGCAAAGGATTGTTTTTCCATTTACACAGAGATTTATGGGGGTGATTTGGAAAAGGAAAAACGTAGAGCTACCGAGGAATGATTTACCATTTACACAGAAATTTTTGGGGATGATTTGGCCACGGGTAAACACATAGATGCAGAGGATCATTTTTCCATTTACACAGAGAAATAATCAAATCTGAAGCAATGGTCAACAATGCAAGGATATATCAAAGTCTTAGGAAAAAACAAGAATGAAGGGTGTGTGGAAGTTCTTTGTGCAAGGGTAAGTATGGGGTAAGTGAAAAAAATAAAGAGCACGCAGAGTCCTAGGACGTAAATCTCAGCACTCAGACCACCGAATGAAAGAAAATAATTCAATTTTATCACTAACCCAACAGAACGTCCACTTAGGGTATAATCAACTAATTTTCTTTTTTAATTCAGATTTCAAATATGCCGAGATCCAACAAAACCACTTTGCAATCATCATAACAATACATATGCCAAAACTAAATAACAAGAAGATGTCTTTCGACTATCACAGCCATGCAAGTATAAATGTAATCACAGTATAATTAACATTTTTATTCAGAATACTGCTACCGACGATGACGAATCTGAAATCGTTGTCACGTGCTTGCACTTCCACCAGCTCCTATTCGCTAACCGTTGCGACCTCACTGGTACCTCCCAACAACCACTAGGAGTAATCTTCTTCCCCCTAAGCCCTCCGAGTCACAAAGGGGTGACACACATAAACTAGAGAAAACTAACTCCCATCTCGCCTCGCAAGGTCGAGCTACCACTCTCTATCTGATCTAGGTATCCCAACTCCCATAAGAAAAATAAGTCAAGAGTAAAATTTGGCAGCATAAGCTTACGCCTACCAGACATTTCATTTCCCCTCCTCCACCATTTCTTTTATAGAGTTCTCTTAGTGACTTGCTGCCAAAATGCACATTAATTTCTTTTTATTAAAAATTAATTAGGAAAATTCTCCCCCATACACTTGTCATTCGATCCCTTAGTTGCACCAGAAATTCCTTTAATTAATTAATTTAATTTGTCAATTTCCCTCACCCACCTAAAAGCGTTCCTAGATGTCCCTTTATTCCCTTACATTCCCTTAATAAATGACCTCTTTCTTAAATCTTAGTTGAGTTTGAAATTAGAAATTTCTCTAGACTAGATTCCCTTCTATGTTGCACATTCATTTTCTCTTTAATTTTCCCGTTTTTGGTCTATGTTCTAAATTAACAGGTTTGTACTTGGCCAACAATTAATGTTTTAAATAATTTAGGAACTAAGGTGCTTGTTTTTGTCCCACATGCATTGGTAAGGCCTCAAAACCCAACCCTAATATCCAAGGCATTATATCAACAACAATTTTCATTTAGAGTATGTGTATCCCCTTTAGAGAGCATGTGTGGTAGTCTGAAGCCCTCTTCATAACTTAGGATCCCTAGAAGTTTCATTTAGGGATTAATTCTCATGTTTTCTTCCCCTTACAATGGTCAAGTCCCTAAAAACCATCCCTCACATGTAAAACCTCTGGAGATAGCCTATATTATCATTGGAGGACAAACATCCTTGATAGAGGGATTATGTAGTGGTTTGAGGTCTCGACCATGGCCCGGATAGGTATGATGCCTCTCAATATTTTTCATTTTTCACATTATTTTTAAACAGTGTACATAAATTTCATTTCTCGCATTATTTTTAAACAATCTCCATAAATCCATCGTGTTAAGAATTTCAACTCCAAAAAATATTTGATTATGCTAAGACCCTCAAACCTAACAATAAGGCATAACCTAGTAATTTCAAAGCTATAATGACTTACATAATTTAAATAAAATATAAAATTAACATCATATTTTTTAAAAAAATATTATGCACAAAATCAATACCTTCTCTATAATTATATAATTTTTTTTTTAAGGAAATTCCATTATTTAAATATATATTATATTTTGAACTATTTCTAAAAACCTTAAAATCTTGAATATCAGAGGGTCATACAAGATTTCCATACAATGGGATACCATCATTACGTTTCCCCAACATAATATAACACAAAAAATCATTTAAAGAATTAAAATGCATAATCTCCCGTGGGAGTATGTTGAATATTTGGAATTAATGATGTATATGAAATTAGATTGGAATAAACTAACTTTATAACAAATAATTTATTTTAATAAATTTTATAAAATTTTTGAAAACTTGAATTAAAATTATAAAAAATTTGTATTTTTTTTCTAATGTTTATATAACTAAAAAATAAAAAATTAATTTTTAATAATAATTATTTTTAAAAATTAAAATTGAAAATTTTCCTTATCAAAATCCAAACTTTCCATTATCAAAATCTCTAGCATTATTAAACAAATATAAAATTAAACCTAATTTATAAGTCCATTAAACAAATTAAACTGCTACACAGATATAAATATATACTTTTCCATTCAAATTAACATTTGAAAAGTAAATAAAATTCTACATAATTAAAAGACATAGTTTAAAAGTTTAAGTTTTGTTTTTTTTTCCAGGAATTTCAGTGAAAAAGTGTTGGATCTGCAGAATTTAGTGATTAAATTTATATAATTGGAATTCCCAAGAATTTTTTGAACAAACTAAATTCATTTATATATTCAAAAATACAATTTAAAAAACAGAAAATTGTCATTTTATCCAAGAATTCAAATTCAACATTCAAATAAAAAAAACCAAAACAACCAAAACTTAAAACAGTTAACCTAGTTTTACATCAAAATCGAAATCAGAAAGTGATTGATTTATTAGAAAACCTTGGAAATTTGGAACTATCCTTGCTATTAAATCTAGGTTCGACGTCTACGTAATAACGTCACTTCATGTTCCACGTTTGTATACAGATTCAATATTGACCTAATTTTTGAAAATGTTAATCCAATATATAGTCGAGTTAATCAATCGAATCTACGTGTTGATTGTTATCTGAGATTTCTTCCCTTGATCATCGGCGATCGTAAAATTGTTAACGTGCTGCATATTGCTTTGATCAGAACAAATTCTTCACACTTTTTCTTCACTGTCGCAATTTCTTCAACGGTAGAAAATTGGAAGAATTCGCCATTTCTTCAACAGTAGAAAATTTGAAGGAACGATTACTGTTACTGTAGCCAGAACCGTTCCAGCCTTTTGGACTGACCACTTCTGTGTGTTTCACCGCAGTTTGTTGGTGGTGGCGGAGATTTTGACATTGTCCTTCATTCCAGTTTCTTGATTCCAGTTTTCAGAAATGTAATTTAAAAACCACTTTAACCAAAATAAAGAATTCAAATATTATCATACATTCTACTATGAATGAAATGTCTTAACCACGGCCTAATTACCATTTCACTATAAATAGAAAATGAATTTGTAAAGGAAATATAATGTAGACATAGGTATATTAGATCAAGGTAACACTCTAATCACAATTATTTTTATATTATTTTTATATCATTATCAAGCTTTTATCTCAAAAGAGATATTTACTCATGACAAATAATAATAATAATAATCTTATTTTAAAGTCACTATGAGATCCTATTGTTTATATTTATGGGATAAAAAATCCTTTTCACCAAATGATTTGATTAATAAAATCTATAGAAATATATAAAATTATATAAAACTCATAAATTCTAACAATGGATTACCTTCCATTTTTATTACTTTAATATAATGAAATGTCATTTCCACATATTCTTTACTTATTTCCATGTTCTAAAACAATTATAAAAATGATTATAAACAATTATGAATGAATCAAATCTAACAGTAAAGTAATTTCTCTGCATTACACCCTTAATTACAAGTAACCTAATTATAATTCTGGAAATTGGTATTGCAAACAGAGTTGAAATTTTAATTGGAATACTAAGCAATTGGTTTAGAAAGTGAGATAAAAGCTCTCGCACTTTCACTCAGCTACAAGGAAGAGACCTACGGTTATAAGGGAGGAAGATCAGAGTTAAACATTTGGGGTTCCAACCGTAAAGGCGAGTCGGTAAAGTTTGTGCAATGTTGTTGAACCACCATTAAAGCGAGGTCACCCAAGATCACTAATATCACATGGAAAACGGATTACCCCTAGCGAACTAAATTTGTCTATATTGGAGGAGAGATTACTACTGTATTCACATTACATAATAAGCAATTTGATAATTAAGTTATAAGAAATTAATTCAGCTTACAAAGAAAAACAAAATCACCCGGGGTACCAATCCCCTCGAGAACAATCCAAAATGTCAGAGGTTCACTCTAGGGAGTATAGCAGAGAGGGTAGCAAAAATTTTGCTAAGACAAGCAACTCGCATCTTGGCCTGATATCCTTCGCAAATTCTAGGATGGCATCCTATGCTAACGAGGTATTAACAAAGCATCCCACCCCACAGTATTTGACCTTATTGACCGTGTAGAAGAATCAGTTTAAGCCATAGCTTCCATTTTCTTTGTGCTAGATCCTATACCCCTTCCGCTTCGATAGCTAGAATACTCACTAGGCACATTTACGAGTAACAGGTAGGTACTTAGAGAACTATCCATATACATATTTACAAAAGACGAATCCAGGCTTAGATCACTGCCTTTTCCCGCCTGCAAGATCTGCATTGCAACTATTGGTTATGGGATTGAAACTTTAAATGTTTCCAGCATTCTTAAACTACTGTTCTGGGATATGGCCCCAAATCCTTACGAAAAAAACCCATAGTGAAACCCAGAACCACCGAAGAACATCATTCCACAGAAGAACACCGTGAATCCGGAGATAAAAAGGAGAAAGGGATCTACCATGTAATCACAGAGAACTGAGGAACGTTGCCAAGGAAAACACAGAGATGCAGAGGATTGTTTTTCCATTTACACAGAGATTTATGGGGGTGATTTGGAAAAGGAAAAACGTAGAGCTACCGAGGAATGATTTACCATTTACACAGAAATTTCTGGGGATGATTTGGCCACGGGTAAACACATAGATGCAGAGGATCATTTTTCCATTTACACAGAGAAATAATTGAATCTGAAGCAATGGTCAACAATGCAAGAATATATCGAAGTCTTAGGCAAAAACAAGAATGAAGGGTGTGTGGAAGTTCTTTGCGCAAGGGGAAGTATGGGGTAAGTGAAAAAAATAAAGAGCACGCAGAGTCCTAGGGCGTAAATCTCAGCACTCAGACCACCGAATGAAAGAAAATATTTCAATTTTATCACTAACCCAACAGAACGTCCACTTAGGGCATAATCAACTAAATTTCTTTTTTAATTCAGATTTCAAATATGCTGAGATCCACCAAAACCACTTTGCAATCATCATAACAATACATATGCCAAAACTAAATAACAAGAAGATGTCTTTCGACTATCACAACCATGCAAGTATAAATGTAATCACAATATAATTAACAGTTTTATTCGGAATACCGCTACCGACAATGACGAATCTGAAATCGTTGTCCCGTGCTTGCGCTTCCACCAGCTCCTATTCGCTAACCATTGAGACCTCACTGGTACCTCCCAACAACCACTAGGAGTAATATTCTTCCCCCTAAGCCCTCCGATCCAGAAAGGAGCAACACACATAAACTAGAGAAAACTAACTCCCATATTGCCTCGCAAGGTCGAGCTACCACTCTCTATCTGATCTGGGTATCCCAACTCCCACAAGAAAAATAAGTCAAGAGTAAAATTTGGCAGCATAAGCTTACGCATACCAGACATTTTATTTCCCCTCCTCCGCCATTTCTTTTATAGAGTTCTCTTAGTGACTTGCTGCCAAAATGCACATTAATTTCTTTTTATTAAAAATTAATTAGGAAAATTTTCCCCCATACACTTGTCATTCGATCCCTTAGTTGCACCAGAAATTCCTTTAATTAATTAATTTAATTTGTCGATTTCCCTCACCCACCTAAAAGCGTTCCTAAAAGCGCTCATCGATGTCCCTTTATTCCCTTACATTCCCTTAATGAATGACCTCTTTCTTAAAGCTTAGTTGGGTTTGAAATTAGAAATTTCTCTAGACTAGATTCTCTTCTATGTTGCACATTCATTTTCTCTTTAATTTTCCCGTTTTTGGTCTATGTTCTAAATTAGCAGGTTTGTACTTGGCCAACATTTAATGTTTTAAATAATTTAGGAACTAAGGTGCTTGTTTTTGTCTCACATGCATTGGTAAGGCCTCAAAACCCAACCCTAATATCCAAGGCATTATATCAACAACAATTTTCAATTAGAGTATGTGTATCCCCTTTAGAGAGCATGTGTGGTAGTCTGAAGCCCTCTTCATAATTTAGGATCCCTAGAAGTTTCATTTAGGGATTAATTCTCATGTTTTCTTCCCCTTACAATGGTCAAGTCCCTAAAAACCATCCCTCACATGTAAAACCTCTGGAGATAACCTGTATTACCATTGGAGGACAAACATCCTCGATAGAGGGATTATGTAGTGGTTTGAGGTCTCGACCATGGCCCGGATAGATATGATGCCTCTCAATATTTTTCATTTTTCACATTATTTTTAAACAATGTACATAAATTTCATTTCTCGCATTATTTTTAAACAATCTCCATAAATCCATCGTCAATGAAACAACACACAGATATAGATCTTACTATGCAAATTTCAAATGTATTTATTTTTTATAATATCTTTTGTCACTACGCATAAATAATGAAATCTACAATCTAAAACATAAACAAAAAAATATTTGATTGTGTTAAGAATTTCAAACTCCAAAAAATATTTGATTATGCTAAGACCTTCAAACCTAGCAATAAGGCATAACCTAGTAATTTCAAAGCTATAATGACTTTCATAATTTAAATAAAATATAAAATTAACATCATATTTTTTGAAAAAAATGTTGTGCACAAAATCAATACATTCTCTATAATTGTATAATTTTTTTTTTTAAGAAAATTTCATTATTTAAATATATATTATATTTTGAACTATTTCTAAAAACCTTAAAATCTTGAATATCACATGGCCATACAAGATTTCCATACAATGAGATACCATCATTACGTTTCCCCAACATAATATAACACAAAAAAATCATTTAAAGAATTAAAATGCATAATCTGCCGTGGGAGTATGTTGAATATTTGGAATTAATGATGTATATGAAATTAGATTGGAATAAATTAACTTTATAACAAATAATTTATTTTAATAAATTTTATAAAATTTTTGAAAACTTGAATTAAAATTATAAAAAAATTGTATTTTTTTTTCTAATATTTATATAACTAAAAAAAAAAAAAATCAATTTTTAATAATAATTATTTTTAAAAATTAAAATTGAAAATTTTCATTATCAAAATCCAAACTTTCCATTATCAAAATCTCTAGCATTATTAAACAAATATAAAATTAAACCTAATTTATAAGTCCATTAAACAAATTAAACTGCTACACATATAAATATATACTTTTCCATTCAAATTAACATTTGAAAAGTAAATAAAATTCTACACAATTAAAAGATATAGTCTAAAAGTTTAAGTTTTGGTTTTTTTTCAGGAATTTCAGTGAAAAAGTGTTGGATCTGCAGAATTTAGTGATTAAATTTATATAATCAGAATCCCCAAGAATTTTTTGAATAAATTCATTTATATATTCAAAAATACAATTTAAAAAACAGAAAATTGTCATTTTATCCAAAAATTCAAATTCAACATTCAAATGAAAAAAAACAAAACTTAAAACAGTTAACCTAGTTTTACATCAAAATCGAAATCAGAAAGTGATTGATTTATTAGAAAACCTTGGAAATTTGGAACTATCCTTGCTATTAAATCTAGGTTCGACGTCTACATAATAACGTCACTTCATGTTCCACGTTTGTATACAGATTCAATATTGACCTAATTTTTGAAAATGTTAATCCAATATATAGTCGAGTTAATCAATCGAATCTACGTGTTGATTGTTATCTGAGATTTCTTCCCTTGATCATCGGCGATCGTAAAATTGTTAACGTGCTGCATATTGCTTTGATCAGAACAAATTCTTCACACTTTTTCTTCCCTGTCGCAATTTCTTCAACGGTAGAAAATTGGAAGAATTCGCCATTTCTTCAACAGTAGAAAATTTGAAGGCACGATTACTGTTACTGTAGCCAGAGCCGTTCCAGCCTTTTGGACTGACCACTGCAGTTGTTATTCTGACGGGTGTGCATTCGAGTTTGTTGGTGGTGGCGGAGATTTTGACATTGTCTTGCTTCCAGATTCCTTTACTCACAGCATCTTCTTGAGTTCGCTGTTTTTCCGCCGCTCGGCAGTGGGCACGCGTCATCCAGAGCATTATTTATGGTGTCAGGTGCGTTGAATGTATAGGCACCTTTTACCTTCCACCTGTTATGGTGTCAGGTGCGTTCAAGATTTAGCTTCCACCTGTTACGTTTGAAGAATTCAGCTACGAATTGTCAAATTTGTCAGAAAAGGACGAAGACAATACTGGACAAAGTGCACACCTCCATCTCCATTTCATTGGAAGTTTAAATTTGTCAGAAAAGGACGGAGATAATACTGGACGAAGTGCACTCTTCAAGTGATCAAATTTGAAGGGTTGTTGTTAATGTCAGTCAGAAGTATATATATTCATATTTTATAGTTTTCAAAACAATTACACTTTAATTTGAAGGGTGGTTGTTAATGTCAATTAGAAGGATATATATTCATTTTATAACTTTCAAAACAATTACACTTTAATTTGAAGGGTTGTTAATGTCATAAGAATATATATTAATTTCATAGATTTCAAAACAATTACATTTTAATTTTAATTGATAATAATAAATTAAATATACATTTTATAAATAAAAAATGTGTTAAATAAAATATTTTATTTTTAATCAAATTTATGTTTAGTGGATAAATTAACTGTAATTTAATTTAGTTTTTTTTCTAGTCATGTTTTTTTTTTTTTTAAGTTTATCTAAAATCTAATGAGAATTTGTTGGATCTGCATATTTGAGTGATTCATTATGTATACTTTGAGTGCCCTGGGTGTTTTTCAGCAAGCTGAATTTATTTATGGATTCAAAAATACAATTTAAACAACATAAAATTGTGATTTGCTATAGATTTAGACAATGCCCATAAATTAGTAAATCCAAAATATCATCTTAACATTCTCAAAGCACATATTCAAATATTCAAAAATTGTAAACTTAATTGTAAAATAAACTTATACATATTTAAAATTACTTCCAAATATTTTGTTAGTTACACTAGAGAAAAAACACACCATTGTAACATGTTTTCTATAGAATTCTGAAGATAATTAACCATATATATTTGTAGTGTGTCTATTGTCTATATAACCCCAAATATGTGAGTGAATTATTGAATTAATCTAGAAACATATATTTGTGAGCCCTCTAAGAAAAAAAAAAGTTATTTCATCATTCTACCTAGGTTTAATCATTATTTAATTGATTACAACAATATAAACAGTGAAATTCAAATTTGGACGACCCACAAGCTTTCCAAATCAAGAATGCACAAGGATTTCATTTCATACCTCTCAAAAAGAGAAATAGATGCTCCACAAATGGGGAGCCCTTTACTATTATAAACAATAGTGAACGTAAAGTGAATAAAGTGAACACACGACCTAAAAGCAACATAAATAAAAAAGGATTCAAAGACACATTATTGGATATTAACTTCCAACAAATGAGGGTAGAAAATCCATAATGAAATACCAACATGATTCAAGTGAAACAAGAATTCAAAGAATACCTTCAAAGAAGAAAAGTGCTCTACAAATCCAATTTAAGAAAAAAGGGTTTTATAAACAATGTTCAACATAAGGGAAATACCAACATAATTCAAATCATTGAAATCAAACATAAGAAGAATTCAAGTAAATAGTTCAAAAGAAGAGATACCAATATAATTCAAATCATTGAAATGAAGCATAAGAAGAATTCAAATAATTAATTTGATGAAATAGGTGGAATACAAATCCATTAGCTAATTTGAACTTGGAAAGCATTGTAGAGAATTGTCCATTGGCTAATAAACTTGGAAAGCATTGTGGAGAATTGATAATGACAATACCCCCACATTTTTGGTGAGGCCATGGATAGTTTAAGAAAATAGATAGGTAATATTAAATGATATTCTAAAAACAAATAGAAATAGATCGATAATATTGAATTATGTTCTAGAAAATAAATAGGGAATGCAACTTTAATTTCCCTCTAACTCATGCCAGTTCTATATGCAGCTTATCTTCCATCACATTAATGCAAGTTGGTATGGTACAATAACATTGTTCTCGAGTAAAAAGTTGTCAGACAAGATTAAGTTCAAGATTTATTCATTTTCCATTTAAATCTAATAGAGGTCATTTGATTATAGAGTCATTCGTTCTTTTCACGATTAGAATTATAGATTCAATGTAGTGTGAAAGGGAGGCCATTTGATTCTTGAGTCATTGTTTTTTTTCACCTTTACTATTAAAATTCTACATAGTATCATGCATTTACTATGGGTCAAACTGTGTCATTTGAAAATTGAACACTAGTTGAAAGAATAATCTTTTTTATGAAATTTTAATATGCACCTTGCACTTTTGAAAAAAATGGTAAAAATGAAAATTAACATTTTTTTGGACGATCATTTTTGATGCACCTTTGACATACTCAATTTTGATCCTTGCTGGGTTCCATCATTGGAAGTTTATTGCCTTTTGTAGTTAACCTGAATCTCGATTCCTCAACAACCCTCTTCCTTCTTAATTTTTCATTTAATGAATCAATATTAAATACAATATCATCTATTATTAGAGAGAAAAGACTCGCGCTCTAAATTATTGATAATATATTGGGTGAATATCATTAAAAAAAAATGTGTAATAATGAAGTAATATTGAATACAAACTATTCATTATCAAATAAACATGATAAAGAAAATATGCTATCAATAATTGATAATGAAATATCGCACTATCCACTATCACATAAATATTTAAAAAACAAACAAACATAATTAATAATGTGTCCGATGAATATCACTGATGACAATATCAATATACAATAATGGAGTAATATTAATACCATACATTATAATATCCATATCACTGATGACAATATACAATAAATGGAGTAATATTAATACCATACATTATAAGATCCCTCTACAGATCTGTCCATAGAGTACGTTGATATCCTATGTGTTTGTGTTGTTCTTGTGAGGCTCTGCCCATAGAGTACATTGATGTGTAATGGACTTGTGAAATCTAAATGTTAACCTAATGCCCAGAATTGTCATATTTGACGTACATTATTGTGTACAATATGACAATTATGGGCATTATGCTAACATTTTGATTTCACTCTACGCATTAATGTACGCCAAATATGATAATTCTGTACATTATTTTAGCATTTTTTTTGTTTTGTATAATTGTTTTGTTTCTTAAATCTATAATTGTTTATTTATTTTTTAAGATCTATTTCAATATAGCAATACGTGAACAGTTTAACATGCTCTCTAACTTGCAGAGATATGTATAGATTTGGGATGAGTCTTAATCACCATGTAGAATTTTGGCCGTGCTTTTGTTGTCTTCCTTAAAACGGTGTCTGATTGTTATCATTTCCAAACGCGTTGTTAAATTCTACATGGTGATTAAAGTTCATTTAGATTGAGTGAGATTGATTTCAGTATTGCATCATATTAATATTAGTGATAAGATAAGCATACTCCAAGGGAGACGTATGGATGGAATGGAAAAGGGTTTTTAAATATTAGTGATAAGATAAACATGTCTTGTAACTTAATGAAGATTTATGGATGGAATGTATAAAGGTTTTTCTTGAGATTGTACGGGTGTAAATAAGTTTGAGATTGATGATTTTAGTTTTTCCTTTGTAGTTTTTTGTTTTTAGCAAAGTGAACATATTCATGATAAATTTTGCATTTGAAAGGAATTAATTCAGAATCTAAAGGTTCAAGTTGAAGCATTGGTCAAGGTAAGGTTTATAGCTTTTAAGAATCTCTTTTTAATAGGTTGTCGTCCACATAGATACTAGCAAATAAAAAAAGTTTATTATTAGCTTATTTCTTGTTAATGTAATTTATCTTAGTATTTCTAAATGATTAGGAGGATTGATAGTGTCAATGTTTCATGGAAACCTAGCTAAAGAAAGTACAAACAAATCTTATAAAGAAAAGGACGAGAGATTCAATATGGAAGAATGAGAAAATATATTCACACAACTCCAATGAGTTGGTCAATGATCAAATTATTACAATGAGTGAGCGATGCACACTCATATAGGACATAAAATTCCATAATTAAGAAAAGTGAACAACCGGTGAGCTCTTCTTATGAATGCATGCATGCATAATAGTGATGGTCTAAAAATATAAAGTCCAAAATAGAACTAGGTCCAGTTAACTACCACTGAACTAGTGAGTTGAAAACGGAAATATTTCCAACACCCCCCTTGAACATCACTATGGAGTAATAAAAAACGAGTCTCGGTAACTAGGCCATATTAGGTACTCATGTACAATGCAACTAATGAACATTGAATAAAAAAATGAGGAAAGAGGCAAAACCACGTGGGAACAAAAGCCCCCCTCAAAAGAAAATGCATCAAAAGAAGAAAAGGAAGTTGCTAGACAACTGTGTTTTTCACTCCAAGATGATCTCGCAAAGTCTGAAATTCTGTTCACTGAAAGTCTTCGTGAAGATGTAGAAATTTTTATGGATCTAATGAAGTCCTTTGGAAACCTGTATTGCCTTGTAACTCTTGATCTTATGGACCCATCTGCACCCGGAAACCTTCATTTCTGGTGGAAGTGTAACCAGATCCCAAGTTTGATTCTCTAGGACTGAGTCATACTCCTCTTGCATGCTTGCTTCCCATAATGGATTTCCCACAACCTCATTGTAGATATGTGGATTGGAATATTGAACCATATTGCAATACATGGGCATCGTTAGTTCAGATGCTAGAAGTACATGAGAAGGATCCATATGTTGTGATCGAGTCTTCCTTGAATCCAATGGATCCCCTACAAGGATACTTGTTTCCTAAAGGGTGGAATGTGTCATCTTGGGCATTTGTTGAAGCTTTGACATTGGATCCTTATCGAGTTGTACTACCAAATCATTTCCATGTACATAATCCAAGTGTATGAAATCATCTTTGATGTCTGGAACTGATGGAAGCATAAAAGTCTCTGCATGTTGCACTGGTTGTACATGCAAAGTACTCTCCTCATGTGTAAGTAGTAAAGAGGAGTCATCATCAACAAACTTAGTGAATTTATAAAACCTTGATTTGTGATCTGATAAACTAAGAGAAGATTTATAGAAAGATTTGGAACATGTAAGACATTCTCAAAACTGCCATTAGGGAGTTCCACTCTTCCATGTCCTGTTACTACTACTGGAGTATCATCCCCCATGAGAATAGGGGGTCTTGAACATGAACTCAAAGAAGTAAAAAAATCATCTTTCGCTTCCATATAATGTGATGCACCAGAATCTATAATCCATGCATAAGATGAGGAATTAATTGAAACAAGAGCATGCTGATTACATTTCTTAGGAGGAGGATCTTCTTTCTTCTTCTTCTTGGCTCCTTTAGGAATGAAGTTTCCAAGGATGTTCACCTGAAGTACCCGTTCCATAAGATTGATTTTCTTCTTCATGCATGTGGATTCTTCATGATTCAGTTTATTGTAATAAGTGCATTGATGTTCCTTCTTCTTCTTGGAATCTAAAGAGTCTTTGGAACCTGAAGAATCGTTGAAGGGTTTTGGAATATCCTTCATTCTTTGGCTCAAGATGTGACTGCCCCTTTCCTTTCTATTTGGATTATATTTTTCCATCATGCAAGGTCAGTGCATGTGCATTGGGATCCTTGACTAGACCCATCTGAATGAGTTTTTCCTACTCGTGTGAGAGAATAAACAAACTTCTCCATGGTAGGAATATTCCACTTTGATCCCAAGAGATATCTACCAGAATGGAAAGTGAAAACATAGACAACATATTGTGGTCCTATCTTAGCCAAGATTGTTAGAATAAGTTGTTAGAATTATCAATAGCACAAGATGCCAAGCTCAATATCAAAGATTTAAATTTGGTAAATAAATCTTGTATATTATCAAAACTTTTAGGATCCAAGATATTGAACTGTACCTCAAGAATATGACCTCTCATCTCATCCTGCTTTTCAAAGGTACATTCCAAGGTGGTCCAGATCTCATTTGGAGTCTTGCATGTGAAAACATGAAACCATAAATCAACTGAAATTAATTCAAGAAGAAGTCTTGTGGGCTCATCCTTATGGTTCACCCATCTCATCTTCTTAATCCTTGATGTAGGCTGTGTTTCTGTTGCCATCATAAAATTGTACAATCCCTTCATACTGAGTTGGAATTTGTCCTTCATACTCCATTCAAACTAATTATATGGTGTGAGTGTTATCACCAAATTTGACTGAAGAATTGGTGTCCTATCCATTCATCTTATTGGTTCTGAAAAACCCAGAAAATATTTATTGAGAAATCATTGAAAAAAAAAATTTAAAGAGTGTCTCACCTTGTCTGAAGGCCATAGTGATACACTGTCAAGAGTATCTCACCCTGTCTGAAGGACACAATGAAACACTTACGAAGTGTTGGTTGTGACACTATCAAGAAATTTCCAATTTTATAAGTGTGCCTATGAGTGTCGCACCTTACGACAGAGAGAGGGTGCGACACTTTGCTAATGTCACACTTTTCGATAGAGAGAGGTTACGACATTGTTAGATACATGGATTTTGTTTGCCGAAACTCCAATTTCCCTCTTCTTTGGCTTGCCTGGTTCGCTCCAAGCAACTCAACTATGATACCATGTCAATGTTTCATGGAAAGCTACACGTGAGACCTAACTAAAGAAATTACAAAAGAAGCTTATCAAGAAAAGCATGAGAGATTCAATATGGCAGAATGAGAAAAAATATTCACACAACTCCAATGAGATGATCGATGATCGAATTATTACAATGAATGAGAAATGAAAAATCATATAAGAAATGACATTCGATAATTAATAAAAATGAATAACTAGTGAGCTCTTCTTAGGAATGCAAGCATGCATAATAGTGATGGTCTAAAAATAGAAAGTCTAAAATAGAACTAGCTCCAATTAAATGCCATTGAACTACTGAGTCGAAATAGAAATATTTCCAAAAGATAGTTCCGCCAATACAAATTCAGGTGACCAATCATTGATGTACTTTCCTCAAGGCCCCATGAAGTAAGGCCTACTATAATAATGGGATTATAGTTGTTTTCATACTCAAACAAGAAGGAAAATATAAATCCTAGGCCACTAAATTAATAAGAGAGATTTCCCTTGATGAGAGGCACCAATTATTTTATAGTAGTTTTTACATCATACAACTAAGGTGATAGATTGCATTTAGGAGGTATCGGGGACAATTTCCCATTGGGTATTTTATCAAATTTATTGATGAATCTAGAGGGGGTGGGATATTCACAACACTAGATTTCCTAACAACACCCATGAGGATTTTGAATTCCATGATGTCATCAGAGGACGAAGTGGAGAGACAGCTACTAGATCTCCCCTCACTCATGCCTACATCCATTCTTTTTTTGTATATTTAATATAAGATAGTGTTATTAGTTTTAAAACTTGAAATTTTGGTCATATTAAAAATGGTTGGTATAATTGACAAAATTTTAATGCTTGGATCAAGAAAACACACAAGGTCATCAAATATCATTGCATTGATTAGGATGCTTGAACTAGTAGGGATATGAAGTGAGGTGCACCAACCCACCACCAACCCAAGGGATTAACCTCAAGACTTCTTGCATGAAGCTCAAAACCTTCAACCACAGAAGCTATCCCATTATGCTAATAACATTACAAGAAAAGTAAAGGGAATTAGCTCAAGTGATGTCATTTTCTCCTCTTAAAAAGGTAAGGATCAGTCCCCTTACCATGATGGCGGGATATTGAGCTATGTGAAATTCTCCAATTTGGATACTGAGCTAGGAGAAACTATCTAGGTGGGATTGTTTTTAAAGTTGAACTAACCTACTCCCACCCATGCATGAGGGTGAAATATTTTCCCTATGATAATGTTGACCTTGTATTTATGAATGGAAATGAAATCTATTGATTAGGCTATTTACTTATAACCCATTGAGGTTAACTTAGAATGAGTGAATTATATAGTATCTAGTCATTTGATTCTTGTCCCATATTCGGTTGCTCATTGTTGAGTGCTCACTACCACTTCAACAATGGGGTTTGGGCTCCCCTTAACACAACACTTTACCTAAGGTGGAAAAGGCATGACTAACATGTTAGGAAAGACACTCTTGAGAATGGGATAGAGACCTTAAGGTCAATTCCTCACACTACACCAATCAGATGTATGCACTCGACCAACCCCTTTCACGCATATATGTTCATGAAGATCAATATGGTCATCAATGATCCTTGAATGTAAATGAATCTATTACAACTAGAGATAATATAGGAAGGCAATATTTGATTCCTTATATATTAGTAGGTACGTAGGCCAGTAAGGGTAATGTAGAATTTACAAATTTCCAATAATTTCATAATACTCTTGTTTTACGAAGTTTATTTTTTTTAATCAATATAATTAAATTTTTATTTCAGTGTAAATTATAATACCACCAATAAGAAATCCAAGAAAAATAAAAGCAAAGTTTAATTAGACCCTAATTTAAGGTTAATAAATCACAATTAACCCTATAAAATCATAATTTTACGTTAATAAACTTTACATAATCCAAAATAACCATAGTTTAATATTAATAAACTTTAATTAATTCAAACAAGTCCTAATTAAAATCTAGTTATACCATAAAAATCTTTAGTCAACTTACACAAACTCTTCTTAAACTCTTGAGGAGGCTAGATTCTCAAATTCTCAATAGTAGGGATTAAACCAATGAAGAGGCCCAATTAGACGCTTCTTGTTTTTATATGGAAAAATCATCTAGATTAATGGTCTAATAATCATTAGATGGGTTTTATGAATTATTTCAAAAGTGTCTTTTAGTTCCTTTTATATTTTATAATTTATATATTCAATACAAGAATAAAACTATTCTAAAGAGTTTGAAGAAACCTATTACTAAAAGATAAGCTTTAGAAATAGTAAATGAAAGTGTCTTGTAGCTTTTATTTCTATAAGAACTAATTATGTCAAGAAAGATTACTACATGATAATATTTAGGAAACATAAACTATTTTATAGATGAAAATTATGTAAAAATAACACCATGATTCACCATCTTATCTACTTTGATTATAGAAATAATTCCACAATACATCGTATGTATATTAGATGACATAAACATATTAGAGAAAACAAGAAAATAATTAATAAAATAGATAAACTATTTTCTTAAAATAATAACTAGTAATTTATCTAATCACACAATATAACTTGACAAATCGAAATCTATACTAGATGCCTGCAATATCAATTCAAGAAAAGGATAATCCACGAATAAGCATTAATGCATAGAAATCTTTAATAATAAACATTCATTGACACCAAAAAGAGTTTTTGAATTAAGCTTGAAATAATTTTGAGTTGCAATACTTCTCAAATCACCTCAAATCCAAAGAGATTTTCCTAAAGGATAATTTTCCTTTTTATAGACAAAATTACATGCAAAAAATAGAATAAAGAAAAAAATATAAAAAAGGTCACAAGAGCCATGTAGGCCATTATGACTTAGGTGAATTGGGTGTTTCAGTTGGTGCATTCTCAACATCATACTTTCCCCATTTCTCAATTAAATCATCACATAACTCTTGATTAGTGAATACATTTTGTTTCTGGGGAAGACTTAGCGAAGCATTTTCTTATTTGAACCCTTCGATATATTTTTCTAATTTTGGCATGGTAGACTCCAGTTGTGTAATATCCCTAGGTTGAACTCCAATTGTAAATGTACATATACTTTGGTGAGCCATGATATTTTGGGTCGGACTGATTGTGTGATTAATATGCTAGAGAGTCTGGGTGCTAAAAGGCTAGCAACCATATCACACTCGGATTATTAATAAAAATACATCACTGATGCAAACCATCTAGAAAAAGAGAGTATGGGGGGATATAACTCCAATAGAAGGGAAAGGGGGTTAAGAGTATAGGAAGAGGGGCTAAGTCAAGTGGGATTAAGCCCAAGGTAATATTATATTAATATTTCCTAAAGTATAAGTTATATGATATTTTATCCTAAGTCTTAAGGATGGGGGAATGTACATCCAATTGGGGACATGGTAGTTCCCAACATGACAAGTGTCAAGTTGGGAACATGCATACATAGAGTTGGGAAATAATTGATTTTCCATTATTCTTCCATCATTCTCCCATTATTCTCACCTTTACTCATGCCATTCGTACTCTCCCTCCCTCCCATCCATCATTGGTAAAATACTTTGTGAGATTGGAGTTGATTATAACATTAAACCTAGTTAGTTTGAGGAGAAGAACCATGTTGTGAGGCCTTTGTGCATTCTAAAGAAGAGGCTTTCCAGAACTGTGATCATTATCTCTTGGTGAGAGAACGATTGGGAATTTATTTCCTTGTGTGTTGGGAAATAGATACAGAGCTATAAGACTTTATGTATGGTCTGTTACTGAAGCTCCAAAAGGGAAGTGGGAAATTTAAAGGACTATTGAGCAGATAAGGGGTACACTTCCTAGGGTAGGCCAAGCCATGGGAACTGATAGGTTGTAGGGTAGTTGTAGTAGTTGGTACCTTCATCTGAGTTTTACTGTGTTGGTTAGACATTAGTCTAGCTTAGGATTATTTCCTTGGTGGATTTTCTAGCATCGGCTTGAGGGTGACTTGCTGCTGAGAGTTTATGAACAACAAAGCCTATGGTTGGGAGGAAAGTATGGGGTCTGAACATAGTTGGTGAGTTATTGAAAAGATAAGTGTTATTTTATCTCTAGTTTTATACTATTTACTATTTGAATTATTATGTAAAATTCTATATGTTTTAATATACATGTTTGTGCATGAATTGTATGATATTTTCATTACATAATTATTGCATCTGCAGAGAATTTTATTAATTGAATGGTATCAGAGCCAGAATTTTTTAGTTGCATGGCCTAGCCTGGGCCTCAAAATCCTACAATGTGGTATCAAAGCTCTAGTTTGGAAAATGGACCTGCAGTGGGCCAAAGATAGACCACAAAAGTGAAATTTGCAGAGTATGTTCACAAACAATTGGTTAAATTTCCATTAGGAAAGTTTAAATTATGTTTGCAAACTATTTGTTAAAAGTACTCTTGCGAATTTGAGGAAAATTCACTAGTAATTGAAGAAAAAATTATCCCAACCATTAAAAATCACCAACTTTAATCTCAAATTGGCCATTTTCAACGTGTAATTGAGGAAAATTTTGCAAATTGGCGTGCAACTATTGTGGATTTTGATGTAATTGGGAAAAATTTGGAAAAAGCCTCAATTTCTGAGATGCAATCCATGGATAATTTGAAAGGAATAGTTGAATTACATGTATGGAGTCTATAGGGATGGAATTTTCCACAATGAAGCTAATTGTAGAGCTTCAATGGTGTCCCAGAAAATAATTTCAAAATTACAAAATTGGGCATTTTTGGAAAAATTAAGAAAATTTGAAATTTAGAAAAATTTGAAAAAATTGGTTATTTTCCGTAGAGTGGTGTTAGCATGATGTGGAGCCACGTGTCAGCTCACGTGGAAGTGGTGATATGTAATTTCATGGTGACAGGGCCACGATGGAAGGTACACGGTGGTAATGGTGGCATGTGGTAGGTGATGTGGAGCCACGATGGACAAGCACCAACGTGACTAGAAAAACCATGACCTTAGGACCCTTAACCATAATTTTGGGAGAGTCCCCTGGTGGTTTTGGAAACCAATAGGGGGGGACGAAATTCACACAATACCACTATGTCACAAACCAAAAATCAGTAAGATTCCATCTCGGAACCCCCTATTAACTATCGATAGGTTGGGGGGGGGGGTGTTATATTGACCACTGATCACCACCGAATACCTATGATCCTGTATCGTTGGATTAAAGTGGCATGAAATTATATGCGTTGGGAAAAATTGGTCCAGAATAGGGCCCACTCATCCTTGCGATCCAATGAAAAGATGCCACGTGGGAAATGAAGTGTTGTGGGGCCCAAAAACTAAGGAATGTACGTGACACAAAGATAAGTAAAGGAGAACAAGGGGGGATAGAAGGTGATATAGGATAACAAGGAAAGGCCAAGTGGGTAAGGAGATAACATGGAATCATTCTAGGGGCTCAGGTGGACCAGGATTCCACATCAACATCCTAGTCAACAAAATTTAATGAAATTTCTCATAAATTAGTGAAAATTGAACATAAAAATTGTTTTTGTCCAAGTGATTAAATTGTAGGACAATTTTGAAGGCCTAAAACACATTTTTAGAAGTCCAATTTCTAACGAGAGAAACCTTTTGTCAAAATAGAGCTTGTATGAGGAAGTTGCAGGACAAACAATGCAAGGTAAAAATGAGACCCAGTTAACTTTCGAAGACCGAACTCCCTACTCAGGAATCAGTTTAGGGAAGAAAAGTATACGAAAGAATATTGAGCCACATAATATATAAATTGAGTTATATTCATAATATGGGCACTTAAAAGTGCACATAAGAAGGTAGAAGGAACATGCAACATTCAATGTTAAAAGAGGTGTTTTATCCAAAACTTCAGCAGGTTGTAACTAGTATCCTAGAGCTTGGATGAAGGTGAAACATTGTTAGGTTGTCAAAAATATGGTCACAAAGGAACCCAATTGAGCTCATATCAAAAATCCAAATGAGAAGGCGAAAATATGCATAGCCATAGATAAAAATTGCACCTGGTTGAAGGGTGTGCAAAAGGAGAAAATGGGTAATGATTAAATGGCCATAACTTTCTTCTCAAGACTCATAGTTGATAAATAAAGTAGTCATTGTAAAGGTATTGAAAACATGAGTCCAGATAATCACCTAGAAATGTGAATTGAGGTGTATAATTCACAAGTAATCAAAAATAATGTTTTCTAGTGCATTTTAAGGGCATAATAATGCATGAATTTATAGATTTGTTAAATTCTTTAGTCTAACAAATCCTATTGCATGAAAAATTTTCATATTTAATGGAAAATAGATCAAATTAGAATCAACAGTGAGATCAGAGACATGGAGGATGCATAAACGACTTATAGCCACGAGGATGAAATCATGGGGTTGTGTGTCAGCATGGGTAATGCTGGAACATAATCAAATGGGCATGGAGAAGGCAAGGAGGAAATCATGAATTTGGTGGAGACTATAAAGTGTCTATAAATATATGTGTTGATTTATAAATATGATAATGAGAGGCTTATGGAAGCCACGAAGCATCAAAATGGCATCAACATCAAGTTGTTGCAGAGTTTGGACAAAATAGAGAAGAAGTTGGATAGGGGGGGAAACTTAGGAAAGTCAAAGAGCCACAATATCATGATAAAATAAGATAATCTAGAATTGTTGATAGACATCACCATCACTCACCAAGGAATTCAGTTAGAAGAGAACACAATAGTTAATGTCCATCTCATGTTAGAAACAAGGAGAAGAGGTCTAGGGTAGATGAAATATAAGGAGAAATGAATAAGATCAAGCCTCCTACCTTTGATGGTGAGAACAATAAATACGAGAATGTGGAGACTTGATTGTTGGGGATGAGGAAAAAATTTTAGTTTCACAATTGTTCCTCCCAGGAAAAAGGAATAATTTTCATTTACCATCTGAATGGAGAAGCAGTAATGTGGTGGGATCAATATGTACAATTTCAACACATTGATGAAAACAAGATTACTTGAAGGTAGTTCAAAAGGTATTTTCATAAGAAATACATATCCAAGAAATATTATGATAGGAATATGAAATATTTATTTGAACTTGTTGAGGTCATTTCCCACTTCCAAAATTTCCCTCCCCTTTTGTATTTTCCCAAATTCTTTTCTCCCTTTCTTTTCCCTCTTCTATACTGACCCATTTTTCCCTTTTCTTTTTTCCTTCATACTATCCCTTTCTAGTTATACACTTAGTCGCATTTTTTAGACGACGGGTTCCCAGGTTGGTTGACTTACAATTTCTCATATCCATCTATAAATTCACATCACGAGTCCGACTAACCACTGTGATATTCCATACTTAGCTTATTTTATGATTGTAGGTTTAAGGGTTGCTAGGATCGAATTCTCATGCTCCCAGGTTCCGTGATATACACCTTGCACCAAAAATATATGAGATCTATATTTTGATCCTTGGACTCCCGGAACTTCCAAGTCTCATTTCGCCTACGATGAGTCCGTCCAACTGTCGCACCATTCTATACTTAGCCAATTTTGCACCTTATATCATCGTGGACTCACGGGTTCCTGGGTTCACAAAAATATCAGATCATATTTTTCTTTTGTCCATCCTTGCCACCCTTGCACCCTTCCCAATTCACATTTACTATGTTTTTAATTCTAATAACTTACCATACAGGTTCAAAATGATTATCATTAATAAGCGAAACGCTCGAGGAGATCTACTATTAAAATGCATTAAAGAAGGATTTACGGAGGATTATATTATCCCCCTCTAGCGTTCATTTTAAAAATAATCTGGAGCAAGGGAACATTCTCATCAAATTATGGCAGCAACTCGACAATGTTTTTGTGGAGTTAAATTGAATATTTTCGAGTGCAAGGACCAGAGTTTCTAGTGGTCCAGAGCATATTCCTACTAATCATCCTCTTCTTCCCAGAAGGAAGTAATTTGGACGTCTGGAATTGCGCGTGCAGGTTGTGTATCATAAGTTTTTGACTATAATCTAAACTTGTTGAGGTCATTTCCCTCTTCCAAAATTTCCCTTCCCTTTTCTATTTTCCCAAATTATTTTTTCCCTTTCTTTTCCCTCTTCTATATTGACTGATTTTTCCCTTTTATTTTTTCCGTCATACTATCCCTTTCTAGTTCTACACTTAGTCTCATTGTTTAGACAACGGGTTCCCAAGTTGGTGGACTTACGATTTCTCATATCCATATATAAATTCACATCACAATTTCTACCGACCATCGTGCTATTCCATACTTAGCCGATTTTATGATTGTGGGTTTCGGGGTTGGCGGGATCGAACTCTCATGCTCCCATAATCCATGATATACACCTTGCACCAAAAATTTCTAAGATCTACATTTGGATCCCTGGACACCTCGAACTTCCAAGTCTCATTCCTCCTACGATGAGTCTGTTCAACTGTCGCACCATTCTATACTTATCCAATTTTGCACCATATATCGTCGTGGACTCGTGGGTTCTTGGGTTCACAAAGATATCAAATCATATTTTTCTTTTGTCCGTCCCCACCACCCTCACACCCTTCCCAATGCACATTTACTATGATTTTAATGCTAATAAATTACCATATAGGTTTGAAAGGATTGTCATTAATAAGAGAAACGCTCGAGGAGATCTCCTATTAAAACTCATTAAAGAAGGATTTACGGAGGATTATATTATCCCCCTCTAGCGTTCATTTTAAACATAATCTAGAGCAAGGGAACGTTCTCATCAACTTAGGGAAACAACTCGACAATAGTTTTGTGGAGTTAAATTGAATATTTTTGGGTGCGAGGACTAGATTTTTCAGTCATCCAGAGCATATTCCTACTACTAATCCCCTTCTTCCCAGAAGGAAGTAATCTAGACGTCTGGAATTGAGTGTGCAGGTTGTGTACCAAAATTCATTGACTGTAAGGAGTTGATCACCTAGTGCGCTGAGAGAGATATTCCAAGCCATCAGATTATTCAGTTGTGGGACCATTCCCTTGTCTCTCTATCACCTCAGGAATTCCGTAAGATGTTTAGACTTCTCGAGCAAATGCTCACCTTCAAGGGAGAAGATTGTAGGGATTTCTTAAAGAAGCATGACAATGGATTGGACCTCTTACCTGAATTCCTAGAGAACCCAACGACTATCCTTGAGGACATCACGATATTTTAGATTGGCTCATTTAAAAATCCCTTCCAGGAAATTGCATGGATTTTCACAAGGGTAACAGGACAAGAAACTACAACCAACATCTCCCGGATGATTCTTTACATTCTATATTTTATGGTAAATAACATGCCATATTTGATTGCGGTAAGTTGATTTCCATTGAAATATCTTCCCAATTGTCAGAATACAACAAGGAGAAGAAATTATTTATGTCATATTATTTTGTTTTCACGATAGCGCATTGTTGTCAATTCCTCAAATTATCTGTGTGTAAGAAGGAAAATTGTGAATATGACCGAGAAAACCTTCTGGTATCAAACATTATGGAGACACAAGGCCTCCTAGCATTTTTATGAAGTTTTTAATGATTTTGTCTTAGTTTTTAAAGGCTTGTTGTTTGGAAAGGACACTCCCCGGATGTCATACCAGGTGAGTAAGTTCCCGGATAGGAAGGGAACACTAGAACAAATGGAGAATTATAATGTTATAATGATTTTTGGTTCCAACTAAAATCCTTCCTTCCTTCCATGCCACATATCTGACAAAATGTGTGTTGCTAAAATAAAAAGGAAGTACAACTATTGGTTGCATTTTTTCCATGAAAAGAGAAAAAAACAATTCATACCTCTGCCTTGGAAATTTTGGGACTTCATATTTAAAAATATGAACAAGATTGATGAATTTGTGGGCCACTTCCACAGCCTCAATCTAAAATATGCTGAAAGAGTAAGAGGGTTCGACCCTAGTGGAATTTTTGTAGAACATATATTGGTTGCTGGTTTCATCAATTCTTTCATTAATGTTATTTTGAATGAAGATAGAGATAATGTCTCAAGCACTCTCGCTCATGACATTGGTGACCTAGAAATGATACTCAACACCAATGATTCGTACAAGCAGAGAGGAAAAGGTTCGAGTGAGAAAAGTTCTTGATCCCTGACTATCACTCCAAAGAGTACAACATCTCAGAGAAGCACTCCAATGACCCACCAAATTAAGAAAGTAACCCATAGTTCTTCAGGTGGAGCAGGAGATACTAACCCTCCTTCAGGAAAAAATTAAAGTTCT